>CAJHZI010000714.1:990000-1087500 GCA_905160935.1 Enchytraeus crypticus
CAGTAAGAACTCAAAATTTGTGGTTAAGTTACAATCATTGCGAATCTTTCTTACGACTTATTCACAATTATTTTAATTTATTAAAATAAATTACTCTAAATTGTTAAACGTCTTTGAACTGTTAATAAATTACAATATTAAATTATATTGTAAAATTGTAAATTTTCATTGAAATAAAATTTTTACGATCATTTTCACTGAAATTTATAACGATCTTGTTCGTAAATTGAGGACGACTAACCTTTTCGAAACCTGTTAAGACTAAACGCTGACATCGCAAAAGCGATGATATGTGTACTTTCTGATAACTTTTGGCAGTAATAAAACTAAAGTAAACATATTATTGTCAAAACTGTCATATAGTCATTATAGTAACGTTACGCTGCCAGCATATTCTCGTTGCGTGCGCTTTATATGGTATGCTATTGTACGGTTCGATAAAGTAACTCCTTTATTCACAACAGAACACGCAACAGGAATTTTAAGTTTACATCAGCCTGAGCCTTTGAGGCACTCGTAAATCTTTCTTGTACAACTTGGGTGGCTAAGTTAGCACTTTCCTTTTTCTCTGTAAGCAGGAGGTGTGGAATTCGAATCTTTGGCAGTATCCAAGTGATACGAGAGCAGTAGTCGAACGAAGTCAACCTAAAGCTGCAAAAATAAATGATAGCAAAGTAACATTTGATTTTGGTTATGTGGAGATATTTCGACAAGCTTAAGAGTCTGTTTCATTCCGATTTGAATTCTCGACCAATGGCTTTAGATGGTCGCTTCTTTATCAACCCAACCGTCATATATTTAGGACAGAACCAACATTACAGTGAAATGACCGGACAATATGACGCCAGTCGTCTTGTAAATATGTGATAAATGTTGGTATTTTGCAGAAACTACAGATCATTAAAAGCCAGACGAACACCGATACTATCTGCTATGTATCAAAGCTGAATGCGAGTGAGGCCATGCTTCCTAGTCGTGCATCTCTCGACGAATACACGGTAAGACTATAGGATCTCAAAAATACTCAGCCTTAAAAAAGCCTTGAAGTTGGTATTCGTTAAATTATCTATGGTGAAAATCGCAGCTTGGTTGGATTCTAATGCTGTTACTTATAGAGGCATGGTTTAGCGTCAGTTTCGTCCCTCAATGAGATATTAATGACAAGCGAATCAAGGGCTTGATTGGACTCTAATGCTGTTACTTATAAAAGCCTGGTTTAGCGTCAGTTTCGTTCCTCAATGAGATATCAATGACAAGCGAATCAATGGTTAGGGTTGAACTCTAATGCTGTTACTTATAAAAGCCTGTGTAACGAACGGGGTTGCGAGAGCGTGCGCGCGGCCGGCGAGGCCTCCCTTGTTACATCGAGGGGAGAGATTTTCTCTCACCCTCAATATTGGGTCCTGGGAACCCGGGACATCGGGTTTGGCGGCCCGGCCCGAATCGGGAGTGGGGACTCACTCCACGTCGTCAAGTTCTTGTAGGGTGTTGTAGATGGCCGGCAGTGATTTGAGATAGCAGCTACTACGTTAAATGGTCTATTATAGGTACCGCTTGTCAGGAGGAACCGAGGGTGCTGCATCTCGAATGGCCTATGTTCGTTCAACTTCTATCTGTTAATTCAAGGGCCGACTACCTTGCTTCTTTAGTAGATTCTCTTCCGTAGTGTGATTCTCGGGGCGAAGTGATATGGTGACCCGAACCGGGAGTAGAAGCAAACTCCGCGTCTGCTATATTTTAGGCTATTACGGTTGAGTTTCTGCCATGCTTCTTAGTCTTCAAACTGGTTGTAGTAGATAATTATATGATTGGTTGTTTTAACTGCGACGAACTTTATCTTCTTTACCCTATTTAAAACTTCCCTATATCCCTTTTTAGACTTATTCTTCCGTATCATTTTAATATTGGTCTTTCCGTAGTTCCTTCTCTCGTCCATCGTTGCTGAAGTGGTGTAATGGGCCTTTCGCCTAATGCGGTTGATAGTCTACTGGTCGTTGGTAATCCCGTTTCTCCTTCCTTTTAATAATGGTCTTCCCGTAGTTCCTTCTCTCGTCCATCGTTGCTGACGGTGGTACAATGGCTTCCGTGTAGTCACTATGAAATTCGTGGATAGTCAACTGGTCATTAGTAATCCTGCTCCCTTCTGCAGTGACGAACTCCATCCAGGCGCTTAGCAAATACCTGCAGAGACGAACTCCGTTCAGGCAATGCCGTCGCTAGCCCCCTCTCCCCCCGCCTGCAGAGACGAACTCCGTTCAGGTAATGCCGTCTCTAGCTTCCCGCCTGCAGAGACACACTCGACCCAGGCGCTTAGCAAATACTCGCAGAGACGAACTCGACCCGAGTATTGCCGTGGACTACCAGCCTCTTACCTGGGCCTACCCAGGGGGACAACGAACTCTCTCGCCTCCAATTAGCCTTCACGGCTTGGGAAACTAGCCAACCTGAGGGGGCCCCCTTACCTATCCCGTAGGGAGTCAGTAAGAGGAAGGATCATTGAGACTCGATCCTTTATGAGAACTACACGTTGTACACCGTATAGACCCATCGGAGCCGCCCTCCTGGGAACCTACTCAGACCAACCAAGTAGGCCCCCAGCCCCAACTTGATTCTACTGTATCTAGCTTCTCCTTATATACATCACTGTCGATCGATGTCAAACGTTTCTATCGAATCACAGAGCTTCTTCACTTAGCTAATTTACGACGCAGCTGCGTCACTTTGAAAATACCCTGCGTAATAACCATCTATAGCCTCAGCTTATATCATCTATTACAAATCTTTGAAAAACCCTACGTCACTATTATTTATAAATAACTGCTCTATAATATTTGCATTCTATCTAAAATATATTTATTTCTTAATATATAATTGTGAACAAGGCGTGTTCATTACAGCCTGGTTTAGCGTCAGTTTCCTCGCTCAATGAGATATCAATGACAAGCGAATCAAGGGCTTGAACCTCGCACCTGCTGATCCATAGGACCATAGTTCCATAGTCAAAAGCCGCACAGATTATGCTGCGAGCTTAGGCAGAATATTTAGCAAGATTTACATATACTAAAGCTAAAGCCAAAGGTTAAAAGCAAGTTTAATTTCAGCTACATGCTCGGTAGCATGTTAGCGACGGGGAGAGCACTTGATTTAAACCCTGCACCTAGTATTCCGCTGTCGAACAACTTGGCAACAAGCCAAGGCTCAGATAAAAATTTTAAACACAATGTTTTGTAATTAGATCCTATATTAAAATTACTACTTCAATCAGTG
Organism: Enchytraeus crypticus; assembly: GCA_905160935.1. Lineage (NCBI taxonomy): Eukaryota > Metazoa > Annelida > Clitellata > Enchytraeida > Enchytraeidae > Enchytraeus > Enchytraeus crypticus. The sequence goes on from CAJHZI010000714.1 coordinate 993,268, forward strand.
CTAAAATGTAATATATGTCCTGTAGGAAGATTTAGTCATGTTCTGCTCTCTCAATCATTAACAAGCACACCAACGATCAGCCGAAATTCAGTGCCCCAACTTACCTTAATGTAATCATATTTTATCAGGGTAGGCCTGCCTACCTATTGTCAATGGCAATATTTATATCTGTTATTTATTTTCTTTATTTTGGTTCCCAATTGCCATCTTAAATCTTCAAAATTAATGAACTTGTAAATCAAAGTGTTTTTAGCCAGAGCGCTTGACGTGAGCTTTAGAAGCGAAATCTCACTAATACTTGCCGATCCTGCTTCAGGCAGAAACCTAATCACTCTTCTAGAAAATTGCTCAAACCAAATCCTGTTCTCGTTTTAGAACATTGCCCGACTTAAGACCTTTTCATTCCGTAGAATATGGTTCATACCAACAACGTATTGTCATACTTTAAAATCTTGTTCCTACCTAAAACCTGCTCATACTTGTAAAATACTGTTTATAAAGTATATGATGTTAATGATCGTAACCGAAGGATTGGAGACCAATGCCCTCTTATGGAAATAGTCTGTTACTCTTCGCTTTGTAATAGGCATTAGATACCGGCCCGATTTGACGACAACAAACTTCATAGGCCTGAAATATCATCTATCCCTAATTCTACTAATACCATAAACCCTGATAATAAATATAATTCTATTCCTAGGACATGCCTACAAATGATTTGTTCTAACGAAAGAAAAATTAGTAAATAAATATTTAAATCTATAATGTTCAATATTTAATGTTACTCCATTGAGCTTCTCGTCATTTAGATTCTCTACTTGTAAGTTGTGTTTAGTTGGCCTACATGTATCTCTTATGCAGCCTGACCTGATTTTCTTTTGAGATTTCTCAATTCATTGATATCATTGCTACGTTAATATGTGAAAATGACATTATTTTCTAACTCCTAAGACATGTTCTATTCCTATATAACTACCTATTGCATTTAAAAGATTCAGTGTAATTCTATTTTAGGTCTGTATAAATATAATTTACGTGTACATGTAAGCTCTTCATTCACTGATATGCACAACTGAATGTGCTTTATGACTATTGAAACTGGGTCAAACATTCACAGTTTCTGCTGACCTAATTTAATTTTGTTGAAATTTGTGACTCTTTTCTGAGCCATAAATTCCTTTATGAAGCTTTAATATCTTTGTAGACTGACGCTCTTCGGAATGGACAGACATTCGGTTAAGCTAATCTTTTTTACTATTCTTTACTCAAATATCCAATTTCGTACTCCATATATATTTCAAGTACATTTTAAACTGGGTTGAATTTTCCCTTTCGATACCATTTTCCTGCAATCTTTTGAGTTTTCTCTATAGGACAATGGCTACATAAATAGATAGAGAACACTAAAATTTATTTAGAGCAGTGCACCCATATGTTGTCTGTTATTGAACAAATAGCCATTAATTTTTAGAGCATTAATTACTGCTCAATTATCCCTTTCATCTACTAATATACTGCCACTGCGAAGGATACTTTAAATTGCTACTCCATGTCATCATCTGTATTATGCATATCCTCCATGTGCCACTGACCGTAAAAACCATTAACACTGCTGTTTGCTTAATGTGTATCATGCAGTGATCTTATTTATTTTTTGCTCGTCGACTTGATTCTAGTTTCATTGTGTTCGATACTGTCGCGGACGACAGTATCACTATACAGCTTGTTTCTGGCTTTGTTGATTGCAGGCGGCCGAGAAGAAGAGCTACCACGCGATCTACAGTCTAGACGAGTACCCGGTAACCGATGACAGAAGTTTTATGGGAAGCAAGGGCCAGTCAATGTGCGAGGGCATTGACGTCTATTGGCTCCACCCAATGGATGACGTCATTGACTTAACTGACATGGGCGTCAGCTTGAACGCCAGTAAGTCATAGATATTTTATAGATCATAATATGATGATAAGGAAAGCAATGGGAAACCACCTCAGAAGCCGTACTTTCCCAAGCTATTGGCTACATAAGGTATGGATAAGGCATAGACTCTGTGAAGGGATTAACTTGTTGATCTAGGGATTGCTCTTTTGGAGCGATACAGAAGACTTTGAATATGAATATGTACCTTGAACCTGCCACTTGGCAGTGCACTGAACAGAGAGAGAGAGAGAGAGGGAGAGAGAAAGAGAGAGAGAGCATATCATGATGAAGATGATGATGAAGAAGATGAATATGACGTATTCAATCGACAGATACAATATTGATAGAGTACTCTTTATGAAGCGTGAAAGCAGACTCTGAAAAAGAAATGAACCAAGGACCTACCACTTGGCATAACATCATAGAGAGAGAGAGAGAGAGAGAGAGAGAGAGAGAGAGAGAGAGAGAGAGAGAGAGAGAGAGGGAGAAACTAACGCAATAAATTGTGCGTGTGTAAATCCATGTATTGGCTTAATGTTAAAACTGATATTAATATGGTTATTTAGTGTATTACTAAAACTCTTAAAAGAAATAAAAGTTTTAAGTTAAATTTTATAACATAAAATATCATAATTAGGCATAACTATTTCAGTATGATAATTATCGTGCATCATCTTTAGCTCATTTCGGCGTGATTCTCACTCTAAAAATTTGGATTTAAAATTGGTTTTCTTTTACACTATTCAAATAAGTGAATCATGCACTGAGCAGTTGCTAATCGCTGTAAATAACTTATCAAATAAGTTAAATAAGCCACATCTCTCTAGTGTTCTGCAAAGTGGTAGGTCACAGGCACATATTTCTTTTTAAGTGCTGTTTTTCACGCTTCATAGCGACCACTGTATTTATGATAAATGATAAATCCAGGCTGCCCTCAAAGTCCAAGTTTATTCTATTGAAATTGTCTCTCTTCTGGCAATCTATTTCGCTACCTGCAGGGGATATGTACCTGCCCTACCTGGAACAAATGTGAGGAGCCTGTACATTCGTAAATCATTATTTTATTGTATTTTATTGCAATTGTCGTCGTATTGTGATGTATTTATTCGTAATGCCTTGTAATGTATTTGTAAATCATTATTTTATTGTTTATTTTATTGCAAATCTTAACTATCGTCGTATTGCAATTTATTTATATCTAAATCACCATTTTATATTCTATTGCAAATTTTCAATGTCATCTCATTGTAATGGATGTGTGTCTGTATTTTCTGCAGCTATTGACAAGCAGCTGAGCGTAGGCCGCAGCAAGCGCAACATCAAGTCCTGCCTAACCAGCTGCTGCTGGCTCGTCTGCTGCTGCGACATACAGCACTTCAAGTGGGAGGCCAGCGAGCGGTTTACATGTAAACACGTCTGCGAGAAGTGCACAAAAGCGTACAAGCAGAAAATACAGAAAATCTGCTGATTGTTGTCATTCCTGCAGAACAAAAACTGTACAGAGTCAGAGACTATTTATAGACTGCGGCTTTTCTAGAGGATATTTTCTCAGATATTCAAAGCTGTCATGGTTTTTCTCCTTATGGCTTATTTAGTAATGGCCAAAATCAAGTAGCGTTAAATTTAAACCTACATATGCATGTATATATATATATGTAGAGGAAGTAGTTTGGACTTGTAAATATGGTCGCGTTTAAATTGTAAACAAATCCGAACGGGTGCAAAGTTCCGGCAGCATTTATGAACTAACCAATCTATTGTCTTCCATTTCAAAACTTTCCGCGGGATCTGGTTTAGTGAAGGAATGACAAGGCGGACTTTGATGACCGAATCACCGTTTGTTGATTTAAGCATCGATGACGAATGAATCGAATAATTTGATGGAAGATAGCATTTAGATTAGAAGTAGTTAATTTGACCAGCCTATTAATACAGGCTGCAGATGCCAAACGTGTCTCTGAGTTAAACCTCAACCCATTCAATTCTAACCCATTCTAACCACTGATCGGAATGTGCTTCTAAATACTAATGCTTGTTCATTATTCTTGATTTCTATGCTTTTCGGCTCAGTTGAACAATCTCAACTCGTTGCCATTTTGTGAAACTAACAGTTTTATGGCTTGGCTAGCTGCTGCTAGCTGTTTAGCTGCAGTTTAGCTGCTGTTAGCTGTTTAGTTGCTGCTGTCCATAATTTGTTCTTTGTGAATGAGGCGAAAACGTCGATGAGAATCTCATGTAGAAAGTAGATTAGTAGATTCTGTAGATTTTTACTTACACCTGGTCCAAATTAGAACCTCTGCGATGTGATACAAGAACTACGATGTCGTCGAAAGACGATGAAAGCGACGCTAACTAAATTTTCTACTTCGTAGCTGTACTGTAGTTTAGCTTTGAATTTTGACGAGAAATTTACAACGCACCACTGTCAGAAAAATTGAGCAGCAATTTACGGCGTGTTGAATATTTTATAGTCTAATATTTTAATATTTTTTATATTTTGTAGTTGTAGAGCCAGGCGATTGAAGCTGTGCCATCGTACTCTTGTTTCATGAGAGAAATTAACTATGCTAAGTTGTGATAAATGTTGCCAACGTAGACAACTAACCACTTTTTTTAAAACAAAATATCAAGTAATACTCAGTTATCTTATAATATATGCTTGTGTAGATTGTTTCAACTGATTGTGCTTATTTGACAGTGATACTGTATCATGTACTTGGATTTTTCACTATTGTGCCATAATTTTCGAACAGAGTTGTGCATTATGATGTACCAATGTACCTGCCACTAGTTTAAAAAATAAAACTAGTGACTATTGGATTGATTTGACAGAGTCGTTCCAATGTGTGATGTATTCAGTGTAGACCTATCGTATACTTTTTGAATAATAGAACACGTGTATTGCATCAAAACGTACAATAAATCTGAAGAGCTTTTAATAATAACGCTCGTTCCAGTTGAGTTACATTTCAAATAATTGCTTATATTAATCAATACAACCATTTCTGATACAAGTTCTCGATTCGAGTTTACAATTAAATAATTTTATATGAGCTTAGTCATCTTGTTTTGCAATGGGACGCTCTCTCATAATGCCCCACATTGCGGGATCATTTTGCTGGTAAATCTATGTTCTGTCTAGAATTGGACATCCTGTTCGAAAGCATCAACGTTACGCCCGTGTATATAAAGATAAAGAGTTAAATCCCAGAATGGTCTCTATAAAGCTAACTTAAAAATATACTCGTGATATTTTATTTTATTTGATATTTCTAAACGTAATACTACTTAATCAAATCACATTCAAAACTAGACGAGTTGGAGCCAATAAGTTTGATAATATTCCAACCACGCATCCTCTGTATGGGATATTTTATTGTTGCGAAAATGACTCGAACTTGTAGAGGAGATTACAAGGCAAAACTGCATGAAATGGAGTTTAAATTAGAAATGACATTGAATTAATTTGAAGATATATACTCGATGGGCTATTATACAATATTATACAATTAATAGCATCGTATTTTAACTTATCTAGCAATGATAATTATTGCCTGTTTTAATATTTTAATTCTGTGCATTCATTTAAATTTTATGCGTGCTCTTTGTAATAGAATCTAATTTAAATGTAACGTATGTTCATATTTTCTACAATACTATGAGAAAATGATGGCTTATCAAAGACGTCTTCAATAGTTTTCATTCGGTAGACCTTACCTCAAGCATATCTCGATACACCTTTAAGTGATATCATCCGAATTGCAAAATTGCGAAATTTAAAAAACATGCAAGAAATCCAATGCGAACATAGGCTGAGCATAGTTCTCATTAAACTTTCTGACCGCTACCAGTCTATCTTTTAAATTATTAATTTCTGTCACCAGGCTACCTCAATTTCTGGCACTGATTTTCTCGTGTATTGTGCAAAATCGAAGAGGATTCAACGTCCGTTTCGACCATATGGTTCTGCAGCATGATAATATCATGAAAATGTTAAATGGCTTTTCCTGAGATCCTGGGATCAATTCTCATTAGTGCTCACCAGAGAGTTAAATCTAGGACATTCGCAAGACCGGTAAAATGGATAGTTGACCAAACTACCCAATGGTTAAACGTGTGGTATTAAAGTGATAGTCTGATAGAAACACATGTACATGCATATCATCAGGGATGGTTATATCAATGTGTGTGATTCACTTAATTCTAGCCGGTACTCATCTCTCTCTCTCTCTCTCTCTCTCTCTCTCTCTCTCTCTCTCTATCTCCTTCATTCTGCAGCATTTTGCCAAATAGTAAGTTAATTCAATGCATAATCCTTCCTACTCAGTCTGCCCTTGCGTTCACTTAAGAGCACTCCCTGGACCAATCAGATGATAATTTCTAAAAAGACTATGCTTTCACTTAATCTTAATTTTGTTGAGTAAATATGACGAGAGTGGGGATATTAAAGGCACTAATCTAGAAAATCAATTCAACAGAAAAGTATAAGGCCATGTTACTGTACATCTGAATTTTTCAGAAATTAAGTTGGAATAATATTTTACAATATTGCCAGTCTTTATCGTTATATTAAATCCCTTGTTAAGAAACAATATTGAATAGCTAAAGCCTAATTGTCAATATCTCCACTCTCCAATATCTTCACAGTGTCTCTTAAAAGCATTTTCCTGGGAGGAAAATAACACAACTAATAAAACTGTTTACTTAGAGGTAGTGCTTGATTTGCAGATGTATTTCTTAAAATTCTGCAATAATTTTTTCTTATATCCTGTGCTAAGCCGCTGCCATGTTGGTAGGAATTCTAACTTTGGATCAATAGCTGCAGGGTTCAGATCCAGTGATTGCCCCGTCAGTGACATACTTTCCAGATTGAAAACTCTATGCTATATCTTTGGGCTCGCTATCATCTAATTTTTCTTTTTAGAACTGATAACCTAAGCGTTTGTACAGCTATGTTATTTTTTTAAATACTTTAATAAAAGTTTATCACTGAAGAGTAGTAGATCATATTTATTTGAGTTCAAAAGGCCCATGAGCGGAGCATGTCATAATAACCTTCAGAAGTTCTACCTAACGAAAGAACAATTCAACTGTATAAAGTTTATTACACAACCGTAATACTAGAAATGATGTTAAATTAGGTAAAATATCCAAACATACTCTAACAAATGGCCTCGTCTCAACGATTTAGCTAGAGAACATTTTGATACTGAAACACATCCATTCACTAATATAATTATAATCAGCTACGTCAAACAAAGACGTCTCTAGTATGGCACATCGGTTAGTGTCTAGACTGAACATAGCATTGTGTGATACTTACTAAGCAATCCCATCTAATCGTGAAAACTGGTGTTTGTTTTCTAGAAGTGAAACTGAAGTTAAATTAAACTTTAAAACTTTAAAGAACAATTTAGCCTTGTAATCTTTACATCAATCACGTTTGCGTCTGCAGAATATACAACAGAACATAGACAAGGGATCGCACTGCAATTAATGCCGTACATAGAAATGAATTAATAGAATTAATCTGCAGTCGAAGACTGCCGCACATTCATAGATAAGAAAGTATCGCCAGAAATAAGCTAAGCTTTTATATCATTTGAAGCAGACAATCGTAAGACAATACTTGCAATTCACAGGGTCATATGCAGTGACTGCTTAATCCATGAGAAATATGAAATTTTACTCTGATGGATGTGATCAAGAGTTAAAATTTCACATAAGACTAACAAAATGCATAACCACTCTTATATATGAATACACGTATATTCAACGGTACTATCAAGAAAATTACAATTACTGCCCCACAGCTATAACTTGTAATGATACTTGTTGCTCATTACCCACAACGTAAGCCGTGATGCTGGACTCAACTATCTGCGATATCTAAGAGTGCATCCAATGATGGCAGATAATCATAACACACAGAACAGCGGAGTGGCATAGAACATCTCTCACATTTAACATCACCGCCAAAATTAAATCACTATGTACACGACATGTTACCAAATCAGTCATTTTCATGCATAATCTAAGCGAGGTCTTAACATCTAATTCATCATCCAACAATAGCGTAGCTACTACAAAACATTGACAACTTCTATGCGACAGTGCGAGTATTCTCTAAAATTTCAAAATATTAAGTCCTTATGTAACGAATACAAGAAATATCCTGCCCTCCAAATTTCAAAATATTAAGTCCTTATGTAACGAATACAAGAAATATCCTGCCCTCCAAATTTAGTAGAACACTCTGCGTATGACGCTTACTAAGCTGCTTATGACATTATAAAATACATTGAACATCAGTTTCGGCATAATTCGATCACAACTTGGCAGTTTGCTTACTGCCATTTGACATTTAGGCTAATTGATGTTGCCTTAAATGTATCATTAGCATATACAAAACTGCAGAAAATGAAATGAAGGATGAAATCATAGATTTCTGATAAAAGGATTATTATTAAATTATCGATTACTAGTTCAGTTTCTATTTTGTATAAATTCAAATCACGCATTTAAATGAAAGACTGACTGATTTGAATAAACCAATATTTAGGTCCTAGATGAGCTTTCATAATATTAAATAGCTTCTCCATCAATTCACCCACTTTAATACATCACCCTTGCAACCAAATGGTATCAGTTTCTATTAGTTTTCATTGTTAAAGGAAGCTAAGAATCCAAAACTACTCAAGAAAGCATATACCACAACAAATGTAGCACACATATTTTAAATACAAGTATTCTAAAATATAGACAAATAGTCAGAAACATACAAGCAGGGCTCATATAAACACTTGAACTTATGCAAAAAAGGTGAAATTAAATATTAGCAGAATTACTACAATTTTAAGGATTACATGTATGGCAGAATATTAGTGGATTAGCACAATACCCAGTAACTAATGCTTTGCAACAAAAAATCTATTCAGTGTTGTTTATATAATTGTGAACCATGGAATTAATTTTTCTTTGCTTCAATTGTTTGCCGTCTACAAGTTATTCATGCAAGCATGTTTCACTACAATATCACACAACAACAGTTTATTGTAATCATCAGTCATTTCTCGCTCATGTATAGAAAAACGTGAATGCCGATGATGTCTAATCAGCATCACACAAATCTGATTCAGCATCATAAATATACATATATATCATCATATTTTCCCACACATACTGCCTCCAATATATCATCTATATCACTATCATACACACGCATATCATCATACTTCCCAATACATACTGCCTCCAATATATCATCTATATCACTATCATACACACGCATATCATCATACTTCCCAATACATACTGCCTCCCAATATATCATCTATATCACTATCACACACACACATATCATCACACTGTCTTGGACAGCCTCCTATATATCATCTATATCACTCACACACACACACACACACACACACACACACACACACACACACACACACACATCATCACACTCTCTTGGACAGACAGCCTCCTATATATCATCTATATCACTATCATACACACACACATCATCACACGTTCTTGCACAGACAGCCTCCTATATATCATCTATATCTGCGTCATCGTCACTCAGCTGGTCGAACGCAATGTTGTCGTCTTCACCCTCTCCCGTCTCCTCGTTGATCTTAGCAGACTCGGGCAGTTCTCCGTAAGCCTTGAGGTTTCTCGCCTCGTCCGGCGTGTACTTGAGAATAACGTCGGCCTTTCCGTCCTGAAAATCCCTCAATCCCACGAGAATGATGTCGCCTCCGTTTATCCAAACCTTCTTTCTCAGCTTGCCACGAATGTGACAGAGTCTCTTGCTGCCGTCGAAGCATGTTGCCTCAAGACGGCCATTTCCAAGCATCTTCGTGACCTGCAACATAACGAGCAATAATCAACATAAAATTATATACCTCACCTTTACGCTAAGAGGCATAAGTATAATAAGCAGAGCAAGTCTGGAAAGATTTCTGATTAAGCACATAGCTAAGGGAGAAGAGTTCAAGTACAAATACTGATTTACAACTACATAGGAATTTTGGCGGAGAAAACGAAGTTAAGTTTAGTAGCAACATGATATTTTTGCACACACAATGATTATTGCATCATCACAGGACAAATATGCAATAAAAGCAATGCAATATATCACTGTAGCTATCAATGATCAACTATCATCGTCATCTTCCCTCAAAACCCAGTTTAACTAGGGTCAGGATGACAATGATCAATTGATTATCCAATGAACAACATGTTGGCATTTTCAGAGACCACAGATATTACCTAAATGTTATCAAACTATCTCTGTTGTCAAAAATGAAATGACACGAATAAATCTGAGACAATTTTATCAATGGATAATAGAACAGACAGAAGTATCAACATTGTAAACTGTAGCTAACTTTTTTATCTATACATACATATATATATATATATATATATAATATCTATATATATATATATATATATATATATATATATATATATATTATATATATATATATATATATATATCTATATACATATATATACATACATATACTACACACACACACATATATATATATATATATATATATATATATATATATATATATATATATATTATATATTATTTCCCGATACATATAATATATATATATATATATATATATATATTATATGTATCAGGAAATATGCAAGTGAAAATAATTACATCACTGTAATTTCTTCCATATCCATATATTTCTTCCTTCAGTTCTTCCATATGTATTGCCTTGGTTTTGCACAGGTCGTTGCTTTTGTAATTTGATAAGCTAGAGAAGTTTGTCAGTTTTGTAAATCATTCACAAGTAGAAATGAAGAAATAAATGGCCAATAGAAAGATGCAGATGATTTATTGGCCATGAAGCCATGAACTTGCAGCTAAGCATTAAATTCCGAGAACCCAGATTAACATCCAGATCGTTAGTATGAACATACACCTGATAACTTAGGCATTACGAGAAAACTAGCACAAGAGGATGTTTAATTTAACGTCTTACTGAGGGAGGTTTGTCAATAGAATAGTCGAAATTATAACAAGATGAATGCAGAAGACAAAATTGGGTGAAAGATTAAGACTACAGATGATAAATGATTTGATCAAAATAAACAATGGAGAGAATTGGAGCCAATATTAATCAAGTACGCAGCTTAGACGAATACGGGACAAAAAGAGAGGGAGAGAGAATATCATACGGGAAAGTGAGAAAATAGTAAGAAAACATATGCGTAACGAATGCGTAAATGCAGATCAGAAAAATACGGAAAACTCAAATTACTTTTACCCTCAGGAAAGAGATCCAGGAAGAAACACCAACAGGCAAAAATGTAACCAAAAAGGGGACAGTCATAAAAAAAGGTTTGGAACTACAGGCCACTAGTACCTAATGTCATGAAAATTTATTAAAATTAGTACCGGTAGTATTCTGTATATCAAAACTCGATCCGAATTAAACTGATATAATTATTTTTTAGGTTAACGAAAAATCTTTGTGTACTGAATTCCTATTCACGAACCTTAATTAAAAGTACCAGAAACTATTACAACTCCGCGAATTTCGCTAACCATCCGACCACTAAAGCATAAACAAAAACCTAAATTAACGACGAAATTAAAAATAAATAATAAAAATTGCATCGTACCTGAGCATACTCTTGACCATCCTCCTTGAATATCAGCTCTCTTTTCTCATTTTCATTCTCATTCTTTCCTCTCCTCCTGTTCTTTCCTCCCTTTCCCTTATTCTTAGGCATTATTTAGATGTTTTAATTCCACCAAACAGCTGTTGAAATAACTAGCGATTAATTATTTCACAACAAAACGTGTTGTTTACTACACAAAGATTAACAATGATGGTTTCCGCTCAACTGACGTCAGGTTGCCATTGGTGCACAGCAATTTTCTCCAAAACCTACGTCTTCGTTATTTTAGGTTTTTGAACTTAAATTCATACTTTAAAGTATATTACAACATAATATATCATAACATAACAGTTATAATAATAATGACACCGTTTAGACTGCTATCTCTCTCTCTTCAGTGCACTGCCAAGTGGCAGGTTCAAGGTACATATTCATACTTAAAGTCTGCTTTCTCGCTCCATAAGAGCACTCCTCAGATCAACATGTTAATCCCTTCACAAAGTCTATGCTTTATCCATACCTTATGTAGCCTATAGCTTGGGAAAAATATGGCTTCTGTGGTGGTTTCCAGTTGCCTTCCTCAGTTAGGTGGATTAATTACCATTTAATCCTGGGGGAAAATATTTCATGGTGAGGTGGGTCCCCTCTTGCCATCCTCAGCTCCTGCCTTTAGTTGCCTCTTACGTACACGCGGCAGATTGTTTGCGGTTGCCCTATTCTGCAGACTGCTGTCATCAATAATAAGAGCGAGCACTATAGGGTGAAATCCAGGCCGGGGAGTAAAAAAGAAGGTACAAAAAGATGTAAATTCTAATTTTCTCAATGATGCTCGATGCCGTCACGAATGACAGTAGCACTCTAATTGTTGCCCTGTTTTACTTTTCTGTGATGAGAAAAGTAAGACTATTCATAAAGAAAATTAAATTGTAGTATCCACTTTATGTTTTCTTTATAGTTCAATCTTTAAATTATAATTGCTAGCTTGTCTACTAAGTATTTTTAAAATAAATATCTTATAATTATAACTTTGAGCAACTTCATTTTACTTTTCTTTTCAGAACCTTGACTTTATTTAGCATTTAACCAGAAGACAAAGATAACTTGAAATTAGCTATGAACTTTCTAAACTTTGGATCTTATTTGAATTCACACACCAATTTGGACCATTTTAATTCGTTTTGCTCAATGCATGCTGGCTCAAAATATAAGTGCACATATTTTATAAAGAGTGCCTCTCCCAAAGTGTCCCCAAGAAAATAATTAAGGGGGTTTCGCCAAATCCTAGCTATATACGCCATAATATAATTGAAACTGCATATAATATTAAATTTGCTGTTATTATTATTTGATACGTCAAGTATTGTAGGAATCTTGCAATTTGCAGAGCTTTTCGACCCGTTTTATTCGTTGGCTTAGATGTGGTTCAATAACGGTTGCTGTTGTCATTTCCCACAGTGGCACTGTAACTGTTATAATTTTTTGTTGTGAAAAAGCATATTAAAAAAATGATGTAAGGTTGCAAAAACCACAGAGGGTCACAGAGTCCCTGATTGAAAGAACTAGAGTATGCAGTTGTTTACTTTTTATAAGTCATTTTATATTGACTTTTTATTTTATTTGATTTATTTAAATTTTGTAACAACATAACTTAACACTTGACAACATCGAGCACTATTGAGACAAATCCAATCCAATGAATAAAAGGAAGGTTCAATACATTGCAAATTCTAAAATCCAGAAAACCTGTTCAAAAAGTCCTTTTTGCTAAATTTCTTCTTACCTCTGCATGGTTATATATATATATATATATATATATATATATATATATATATATATATATATATATATATATATATATATATACATACCTACACATGTATATATATATATATATAATTTTTAAATCATTGTCGTGTGACTGTTGCACATGACTATCGCGTGTGCTACAGTGTTTCCGCAATTGCTGTTTGATTTTCTTTACTTCCTCATGGCTCTGAATGGTTATTACTAATCTTTTTCTTTTAAATGTGCATCAATTTTTTAATGTGTAAAAACAAAAATTCTACATGGTTAAACCCAGTGTATAGCATAATTGCAGTAAGCAATTACAGTGCTGCTGTTATGCATATCAACATCAAACTTTGTAAAGCAAAACTATGAGCATAATCTAAAAAAAGATCATAACCTTAGAGTACATCGATACTTGCTTTTCCCTCTAGCCACATCACACTACTATACAACACATTTAATTGTGTAATTTCATAAGTTAACACCGTAATTAAGTTAAGTTAGTATACAACACACTTAATTGTGTAATTTCGTAAGTTAAAACCGTAGCTACACCTTAATTATTATATTTAAAAGTAAAATTAATAAATTTGGTAGAGAGAATATGATGTTATATGTCCAATCTAGGTCCTGTAATTAATCCGTTATTCTAAAAATCTCTTTAAATTCTAACCAAAATTTGGTAAAAATGCAATGACTTTAAACAGAGTATTTATTTTCATATATCAATGTCTTTTAATACTTAATTTTCATGGCTTTGTGAGGCTGTGTAGTCTTTATGTATGTACAATTATACCGTATATTTTGATACTTTTATTATACTTTTGCAGAAATCCTGTAAATAGATATTATTACATCTACAATGGCACAGAGAGTTGATGTAAAGTTTGCTTTGTCAAAGTTATCAAATTTGAAACACAGGCAGCTGACGACAAAAATGTTTCCTGCGACTGAATTTTCAAAGACTTCTGACTCCTCATCCTCCATCAGCCATAGAGTAAGTGATTTAAAATATCAAATACACTTTAATAATGTTATATAATATAATATAATATAATATAATATAATATAATATAATATAATATATAGTCATTGTTAATCACCTCTAACAGCCATAGAGTAAGTGATTTAAAATATCATATACACTTGAATATAATATAATATATAGTCAATGTTTATCACATGTCTTTCTCAAAAAGCTAAGGCTAAACTTATTCCAGTCTAGTATCCTAGTTTTAAAGTCTAACATTGCTTTCCTGTCTTGTCTGTAATGGAGATAGCTGATGGATTTGAATCCTTCTCAAGCTAATCCTCCATCGAACATCTTATTAATCTGATGACGTCTTGCCTGCATAATTGAAAAGTGACCCTATAAGATGCATTATTAAATACTATTGTAAACTAATCAACTTAGCGGTCAAATACTTATTTTATATTGCAAAGGAAATTTTTAAACATGCCACTATTAAAGCAGTGTTATAGCACCTTTTTAAATGTTTCGTTTATAGTAATATTTTTTTCATAGTAATGGTGTTTCTCAAAAGTATGATGTTTACATAAGATTCAGAAATAGAGAATGCAATAAGAGTAATGCTTGCAACTAACGAAAATAGTGCTGATATGAAAAATACTTAGAGAAAATGATTAGTAACTATTTAATTTAGAAGTGTTTTATTTTATTATTCCTTAAATATTAATGGGTAACTTGTTCTGTTTTGTCATTTGTAGTTAATGACATCTCATCACCTGATACAACAAGCTTCAACTGGAACATTTTACTTTCTGCCGGCATTGACTCGATCCTTGGAAAAGCTTCACAGATTAATAGATTTGGAAATGAAAAGCATTGGTGCTCAAAAAGTAGCTCTTCCTTGTCTAGCGCCTCATACCATATGGAATGCTACTGGTAGTTTCTTGGGCAATATTTTAATAAAAAGTCTAATTAATGTTTTTATTAGTAACAGAGGTTGTTATGAAATACTTATTTTTACATGGCATCTTCTACATGCATATTGCACTAATTTTATTATTTTTAATATTTTATACTTAAATATTGTGGCGCTTTGCTAATACTTTTTACATTTTATGGAATATTTTACCATGTGTAGTTAATTTCAATTCCAGTTAATTAGAAAAGATATTTTTTAGTCTTGTTACATATATTTGAATGACAAATTATTTTCTATATTTTAGATTTCTGATAACAATGTTTGATAGAAAAATATACATTAAATTATTATATTCTTGAGCAGATCGTTGGAATGAAATGGGTTCAGAACTCTTTAAGCTAGAAGACAGAATGGGAACATCGCATTGTTTAGCACCGGTAGCTTTTATTGTCTTTTTATTTATATTTATTTTACATATATATTGTAATAATGAGGTGTTTCTCTAATTTAGTCTAGGGATATTTCAGATATATTCACTATATCACAAGTTGAAACTACCTCAGTTACCACATTGAAATGAATCACTCTATAATGGCTCTAAATTCTACACAAGAATTTCTCTGTGTCTTATTCAATATTAAATACTAATATGACGACTGTGTTCTCATAATAAAATACACCACATTTTATTATACACAAAATACACTATACTACACGAGTATACAAGTAAACTTAGCTTAAGAAGTCACAGAAGACACAGGATAGAAGTCTCTCTCTCTCTCAACGTCTCTATCGTCTTAACACCAGGAGAACTGTTCAGGTCAGGGTCTCAGCAAGAATAAGGAAGAATTCTATAGGGTTACGTCTGAAGTCAACTAGTTAAAGGGCAAAGTATCGTAGATTGAACTACAACAGTGTTGCCACTAAGAAAACAGCAAATACTATAATAACATGTATTTGCTACATCTCCTCCCTTTTTTGAAAGTTCAATCTAAAGAGAGGATCTAAAATAAAGTAGAGAAAAGAGCGAGAAAGATTAAGTAATCTTTCACTACTAAGTATGAGAGAGTAGAAGATATATTATAGAAATTAATAGATAGAAAATAGATATACAATAATCTATAATAACATCTCGCTTCTTCGTAAGCGGTTAAATCAAAACTATCTAAAAGACGCTTCTAACGCGACGACACGCTTCAGATTCTAACGTGACGACACGCTTCAGATCACGGTCTCTCCCAAGAGGAACAAGAGACGGGAAACCCCTCAACATCAGTGGGGAAACGGGAAAGCCGTCATCGTCAGCGGGGAGACAGGAGGAACAGAGATGACGACGAAGGAAACAGCAAAAGCGTCAGCTTCTCACGGGCAGGCGACAAGCGACAGCACGTCTCCAGCCACCAGGACGAACGGAAAGGGACAGCAGTAGAATAAGGAAGAATTCTATAGCGTTACATCTGAAGTCAACTAATTAAAGGGCAAAGTATCGTAGATTGAACTACAACAGTGTTGCCACTAAGAAAACAGCAAATGCTATAATAACACATATTTGCTACAATATTAATACCACAATTATATAGACACTAATTCAAATCAATACTGATACACTGCATTCTATCTTCTTGTTAAATAATTATAGTCATTTAAAAGCTATTATTTCAAAATGGATAATTGCTGCAGATGATTTTGAGGTCAAGCACTTGTCGTTGTTACGCTTACTTTATATCTGCGAAGAGTGACGAGCTTTTCAGTTCCTTCGACAATTGAAAAGATTTGAAATGTCATTTATGTGCCACACTACTTATACTGTATTTGATGTATTTGACTTCTTCATCTAACATTTCTGAGTGAATGACAATATCTTTCTCTACTGTTTGCTAATTTAAATTAGTTAATGGTAAGTTCGCATTTGAAACATGTTATGACTACAATAAGCTAAAAACCAAAAGCTAATGCCAAGTTTAATGTCAGTTTCCTTCTCGATATAGCCATCGAGATAGGGATATATAGTGACAGGGATATAGCCATCGATATATAGTGACAGGGTCCGGCTCTGTATTCGAACCCTGCATCTACTGATCCTTTGTCGAACAATGTGCCATCATGCCACTGACCAGCTGCGCCTAATGCAAAAAGTATAAGAACTGCCACAAATTATATGTATGATTTAACTGCACTAAAGTTTATTTATAAAGTATTAAAATATAGTATAGGTTAACGCATGAAATGTAGCAGATTATATATAAGTCTATTACATTATATACTAAAATGGTTGATATTTTAAGGCAAATATTTGAAGATAATATTGTAATTTGCTAATATTCCTTTATTGTTGTAAATTTTAAGTGATATATACATGAATAGAAAAGAGGCTTAAACAATGTATTTTAATATAAATACAAATGTTGTTAATTTGCAGACACATGAAGAGGCAATAACTAGTTTGGTTGCTGCACAGTGTCCAATTGCTACCAGTCGACTTCCTATAAAATTATATCAGGTATTGCTTACACTATTGAAAGCTTTTCTATAAATGCTGCACGTGGAAGCCCTTGTCAATCTCTTGATGATGGCAGGGCTTATAGTTATGCTTAATTCTTACAAAAAAGTCCTTTTCTGCTACTTTTTATTCCAGTGACTTTTAAAGGATAATTGTTTTGTTTTATGTGCCCAATTAGAAGAATTAATTGTTATTTGTACTGTACATATTAATTTTTCTTTAAGAATTACAGGCCACAGTATTTCCAGTTATGTCAATTTTTATTTGCTTTTTTATATATTGAGTATTTATCCCTCTGATTTGTAAGTTATGGTAGGTTTTTTAAATTAGTGTTTCTTATTTGTCTCTTCTGTATATGTGTTGGTGTGTATTAGCTATCTGTGGTGTTGGTTCTGTATAGGTGTAGGGCTTATAAGCAATAAACATCCTTAAGTAAGCACCATTTTTTTAATTACATGTTTTTTTAAAGTAAAACCTTCAGGAGGAAAGTAGATTGAATCTCGTTTGATTTTCCTCACTTTTTCTCTCATTTTTACACTGTTTACAGATTGGTCGTAAGTTTAGAGATGAAGGCAGACCCAAGCATGGGCTTCTCAGGTGTCGTGAGTTTGAAATGAAAGGTTAGCGTATTCATGTCATACACAGTTTTGAAGTATATGTGCTGTGCCTTAATCTAAGCGTAGTTTGTAGAAGGCCAAATACGGCTAAGTAATGAGTTTTTAAATCTCATTTATTCGTCTAATCTATTCAAACTCTCGCTTAGAAATTGTAATATTTGCACAATCTGATACAACTGTGTCAACCGGTTGAAGGTATCAGGAATTAAGGTTGCTTTAAAAATAGATATTCTTTGTCTGAATTCTTTTTGAAGTACGCTGTGTTTTTTATAACTGATACCCCAAATTCTTTTAACAATAAAGTCATAAGTAGTTGACCGATGTTCTTGAAATTTACACTACTTGACCAGCAGTCAATTCTACCAAACTTCGCAGTCAATTCTATTCAAACTTTATAAATTTCGTTTGAATATCTTTAATAACGTGAAAGTTATAGTTTTGTGAATAGGAGTGGGGTCAGATAAGAAATTTCCAGTACAGGATTAGGGGCGTGTTACATGCAGTGTAAAATTATCTCTATAAAAATAATAGCGAACACGTCACAAAATTTCAGCTAATGCTGTTATGAAGAGCAATCACTTCTTTGCAAAATGACGTAAAATACTTGCTGATATGTTCTTAATTTACAAAGTTATTGAACTTTTATAGCATGCATTGCATGTCTGGGTACAACTGCTATCACTGCAGCCACTGCAGCGGCGTCCTTTTCTTCGTTTATTCTCTTCATGCAATGCATGCATATAAAGTTTGATAACTTTGTCAATTAAGAACATATCAGCGCGTATTTTATGTCGTTTTGAAAAGAAATGATTGCTCTTCAAAATAGCATTAGCAGAAATTTTATATTGTGCATTAGCTAGTATTTTTATAGAGATAATCTACGCTAAACGTAACACGCCCGTAATCCTGTATTGGAAATTTCTTATCTTACCCCACTGCTATTCGCAAAACTATAGCTTTCACGTTATTAAGGATATTCAAATGAAATTTCTCTGTGTTTTGTAGAATTGGCTGCTGGTCTAGTTCTGTATATATCAAGAACAACGGTCAACTTCTTACGACTTTAATGTAAAATAATTTGGGGTATCAGTTATAAAAAACACAGTGTATAATCAATCAATATATGTATATATATATATATATATATATATATATATATATATATATATATATATATATATATATACGTAATAAAGTGTTAGTGTCTGCATTGGAACCGGACATTCTAGTCTTTATTCTGGAAAGTTAAGCAGTGTGGTGAAATAGTCTAAGTTTTTGTAATGTTTAGATTCCTGTGATCTATTACAATTTGCATCGTAAGGTGCTTTGGTAATATTTGTGATCGATTTATTGGTGTTTCTTTTTAACTTCAGATTTGTACACATTTGACAAGGATTCTGAAAGTGCAGAGGTCACCTATAATGAGGTGTGTGAAAGCTATGCAAGGCTTTTGTCTACTCTGCAGCTCCCATTTGTTGCTGGTATTACTCTTATTAAATTTTTTCCGTATTAAAATATTACATCTCTTTCTAATGTACTGAGTCAGTCAGATGGCTGATTTGAGACTTAGATTCTTAAGTCTATTTTGCTCATTAATAAGCTTATACTCGATCCCCATTCCTTCGAAAGAGTCTCTGCTATATATGATTTAACGTTTTCACTATTCAAATTATGAGTGCTCAGTTTGATTCTTATGGCTTTCGTATGTTTCTACTGTAGTTGACTTTTAACAAGCACTTGCAGTTTTACTTTAGACTGTTCACCAATTTTTTGGCCCATATAAAATACTAAATGTAGATTAATAATTATATAATTTAATCATGAATGTTACTTTGCACAAAGCATGAATTATATATTGTAGAGCCAATTTTTTTGCATTGAATCAAGTTTTTAGAGGAATCCTACTGTAAGATCTCTAATTTAAGATGACTATATATACATGTAGATGACTGTATTGTATTGATAACTGTATGGTTCTAGATTTATTTGTAAATTGCAAAAGTTTTGATAAATTAGATAAATTAAACAAAATAAGTTTTTAAAAATTTACGTGTAGTTTTCCATTAAATTCACTTCCTGTGT
Source organism: Enchytraeus crypticus (assembly GCA_905160935.1). NCBI lineage: Eukaryota > Metazoa > Annelida > Clitellata > Enchytraeida > Enchytraeidae > Enchytraeus > Enchytraeus crypticus. Next base: position 1,013,721 of record CAJHZI010000714.1, read on the forward strand.
ATACATTGGAAGAGAAATGTTTATATGAAGTGCACGGACAGTTATTGTAATGTATTTAAGAAAGGAAATGACCCTAGTTAAACTGGGACTCAACGGAAGTTTTAATGATGATGATGATGATGATGATGATGATGATGATGATGATGATTTAAGAAATGATTAATAATGTCTTTGTAGTCGAAGCAAGCACTGGAGCTATGGGAGGAAAGAAATCTCAGGAATTTCATTTGACATCAGACGTAGGAGAGGATATTGTCCTGTCTTGTGAGAGGTTTGCTTAGTGGATTAATTAAATAATTAATTATTATTTATTCAATAATTGATTAATTATTAATTAAAACTCATGATAGAGTTTAGTTAGATTTGAAGAATATATTTATAATTTACCACAATTAATATAATAAATATAATTAATATAAATTACTTAATAGAAGTAATGAGTAGACTTATGAATATTATTTCGTTTAAGTTGAGTTGTCGAAGTTCATATTTTACTACTATTAATACTAATAATAACTTTTACTAATTCCATTAGCTGGTTTACCAGTCTTTGAAACTGCTTTAGAGGTTCCTGGCAGGTTAATATCTATCCTTTCCATGATTAATCATATCTTTTCTATTGATAGCTCTAATAGATAGCAAGATTCGATGTATGATTAATCTTTCTTTGATTTAATGGATATCCATGAAGTGTTGACTGACCTGAGCTTTGAACTCGGGCCACTTGCCTTTTAGGCGAACGCTTACACCAGTCTTAGAATTAGAGTCTAGTTTCGAAAATTCAGAGTGAATTGACATTGTGGGCTTCAGTTATTAATGGAAGCTTTGTCTTAGTAAAACTGAATATTTCACGGATTTCAATTTAGTTACAAAGCTTCTTGCAAACTATATTTAATTTTGTTTGATAATTATTTATTTTTCTTTTAGCTGTCAAAGAAGCTTCAATAAAGAACTTCGTAAGTAATTTTGTTGTCCTTTTATTTAAAGTAATTTATTCTCATTGAAATATTTCCATTTTAAAGCTTCGAAACAATTTCATTTATTTATTGGTTTACATCTGTAGATGACCGTTAGACTCAAAACTGGGTTTAAAACTATATTTACATGTAATTATATTATTCTCAAACTATTCATCAGTACCCACAATACTGGCACTGTTAACAATTGGCACTGGTAATAATCTTCATCTTCTCATAATATATCTAGACAACTTCGCAAAGTGTGTCACGTTACATTAAACCGTAACACAGTTATGAATAGAGTTAACAAATTTAAAGTGTGAAGCAAATGTGATTATATGAGAAAAGAGAATTTATTTAGTAAGAAATTAAAATGACACATTTCGAACGGTATGAAATAAACGAAAATGAAGGGATACTAGATTACTGGTGAAAACCTGCATGTGGATTAGAAGACAGACATGGTGTGCCGTCTCTTGGGTGATTACGTCTTGAGTGTGACTGACAAACTGTTGGAGAGAGAGAGAGAGAGAGAGAGAGAGAGAGAGAGAGAGAGAGAGAGAGAAGTGCTCACCTAGGCTTTTATATATTAAGATATTTCTGTGTTTCATTCATTTAAGCAGCATCTGTTTCATTTTATTTGGACATACCTGTGTAGTGTGACAGTAGTGCTAGCTTGATTTTTCTGAAATAATTTTATATTTATCCTGTACTTCAGACAAGATTGGATTAAGACTGGTTGTCGAAGATGATTTTTAGAGAGAGAGAACCATGATCATTTATTTGTAACTGAATTAAATATACACAAAGTGCATACAACTAGACAGAAGCTTTACTCTGATTTTACTTAACCTGAAGTTCATTGTTAACCATGTGCATAGAATGATAGGCTATTAAGAAACTTCAATTGAGCTGGAAAAAATGTTTCTTGCAATAATGTTCAGTGAATATTTTGCTGCTTTTTCTTGATTCTTCAGGTCATCTTCATTTAACTGTTGAATTTTCTTGGCATGGGGAAATCAAAGATAACATGTTTTTGAAAAATGTGATCAATGAATTGGCTTTAGATATGTACTAAAATGTATTTTCTACATTTTTCCTGGTTTTGCTTTTGATGTCAATTCAGTCTATTTATATTTTAGAAATAAACAGTCAAACTCGTTTAGAGTTCTTTGAAAAATTAAATTTATTATCTAACTATATCTTAAAAGTTTACTTTGTAATTTTGATTGAACCGGTTCTGTGTATTGCAGAATCATCTACACAGGACTGTCATGTCTGTGGAAAATCATCAAAATTTGTTGAGAAATCGGGAATTGAGGTGAGCGTACGATTGGTTTTGATAAATAAGCTATTATATTTCTTTAGACTTCTGGAAAAAATTACTCAGACTTTTCATTGAAGACTTTCACTTTTAAGTAAACTTTAGAGCACTGGTGGATTGTTGCAAACCAAAACTGTACGAATGATTCTTGCATTTTTTTTACAAAATGTTGTGTTGACTAAGCAAACTGAGTAGCTGGCATGGTAGATACCAAATTCTTGTATTCAGATACAAGAATTTTGTGTCTACCATGTCAGCTGCTCAGTTGTGCTTAGTTAGCTTTTAAATATATAAAGATAGATATAGTTTTACTATAAATTTCTGTTTAATTTGTATAGGTGGCTCACGCGTTTCTGCTTGGCACAAGATATTCAGAGGTTTTCAACGCGCATTATGTGGACCGCAACAAATCAAAAGTGTAGGATGCAATACTGACCTGTTTCATTATAGTTTAAATTGATTAATGAAATTATTAAGTAGCTTACAAGTTGATATTTCTGTTGGAACCCATGTTGTCAGATATGTTTTATAATTTAATTTCTTACATGCTATGTGCATTAAGGTATGGAAAAAGCAAAGGCTTTTGTGAATGGATTAACTCGTTAATAGATGTAGTGCTCTTTATAGAGCGTGAAAACTGCATGCGACTAAGAATATGTACCTTGGACCTGCCACTGGATAGAACAGTAGAGAGAGAAAGAGAGAGAGAGAGAGACATGTTCAGTTTCTCTGTATAAATCGAATTCAAATTCAAATCCCGAGCTCTTCGGTCACTGACATCGCTTTCGAGTGAGGAAACTGACGTTAACATTAGCATTACCTTTTTTAATAATATTTAATTACTATTGACATTCTTCGTTTTACTTACTGAGATGAACATTTTTTCGCAGACATCTGTTCATGGGTTGTTTTGGTATTGGAGTGACTCGACTGCTGGCGGCCTCTGTTGAAGTCTCGTCGTCACGTGATCAGTTGAAGTGGCCGCCTCTTTTGGCTCCATTTCAAATCTGTATAGTTCCTCAAAAGGTTAGTGCCGTCAGTATCAGTACTAGTTGTAATGGACTGTTGTCTTTGAACATTTTGCAGGTTTTTAAGGACAATTTAGATAGAATATATTTTGATGGTAGTTTTAGATTGATGAATTATAGTTTGCATTGTATAATAGCTGTTGATGATTGATGATAGTGGATGATGATTGATAATGAATGATGATTTAATTATATGATGATTGATGATGATTGGTGATGATTGATGATAGTTGATGATGGTTGATAAATATAATTATAATGATTGTGTTATGATTATGGTTACTAATGACGATTGATAGTTGATGATGTATGATGACTATAATGTAATGTGACGACCAATTCTCCTACAAACAATACCTATTACTAGCATAGCTACTATCTCATATTGTGACTATAACTATTTATTTATATGACCAACAACCTGATTGATAATTGAGGTATTAATTAATTAATTAATACCTCAATTGATAATTGAGGTATTAATCGATTAATTAATTGATCCATTTATTTTCTAATTAATCGATTGATAGGAAGGATACAAATCAGAAGTTACAAGAGCTCTGGCAGACACTATTTACGATCAGCTCAATTCTATGGCACATCTCCAGTCAGAGGTCATTATAGATGACCGGCTACATCTCTCTATTGGTCAGAGAGTTCAGGAGAGCGTGGCCTCAGGGTATCCTCACATTGTTGTCATCGGAAAAAAGGTTCCCGTCGATTTTCTGAAGCCATATCTGGCATAATTATATATTGTTTCAAAGACTGTATTTTATCATTTACTGCATGTCACATTGATAACAAATATGTGCCTTTTTCTTTCCAAGCTGCATTTTTATGGATCTGTTTACGACTTCCATGCTTGTAGTCTGCTGTGTCCAGCATGCCATCAGTCATTTGGCATTTAACAGACGCACAAGTTGTCAAGGTTATTTAAAGCGTCCAGTCTTCTAGTCATAGGTGAACTTCCTTCAGCTGACCTGAATGATTTAGAATTAAATTTAGAATTGTTCTGCCACCTATGAAAAGCTCATCCTTTATCTGCTGGACTGCGTCGTTATCAGTTATGTCTTCTCTATGGTATTATATTAACCTTGGTGATTATGATTTCTTAATATAATCATCAAATGAGTATACTTTGATGACGTTAACAAATGTATTTTTAATTTGGCACCCTACTATTTTAATGATTTTATGTATATCATATTTTTGGCTCCAGATATTGTCACAAAACTTAAACGAATGGATAAAAGAAAGTCTATTCGTATGCCGACCCTGTTTAAACTGGGATTTAAGGGAAGATGATGATGATGATGTATATCATATTTTATATTTTCATATATTATATTTAGATGTTTGATGTATATGAATGACGATTTTTATAAAATGAATATTTCGTAATGTTTGTATGATAAATAATGTTGTCAAATAAAAATCTGGATTAATTGGGTGTATATTGTGATATTTTGTAGGCGATGGAAGAAGAAGTTATTGTGGAGCACATTGATTCCAATGAAGGCAAAACCTCATATCTCAGTGTATCACAACTGACAGACTTTCTCAGTCAGATCAAGACTATTGCATTATAGATATCTGTAGGATATATGATAGTGATACGATAGCTGATGTAAAAGTTAGCTAATATTATAATATTATTATCTAATATTATTATTATTATTATTATTATTATTATTAAAACATAATTATTATTTAAGTATTATTTATTATAGTCCTAGTATTATTATTGTTATTGTGGTTGTTTGTCGATAGATATAAATAGAGATTACCTAAATTTATTCTCTATGATCTGCCTATCGTCAACGCGCAGTGTATTGTTTCGAAATAAACCTTATAAACACTTTATCGCTGTTAAAGTATGATGCTGTAAAGTTATGGTTAATTAGCAACTTTTTGCGTAACTTTTTAGACTATCTTAGTAAATGGAACTTTTATTTGAACATAATTACTGGGTTCCATAAAGTCTTCTTGTATTCTTCATTAATCACATTCTTACTTTTATACCAAATTCACATGCTGTGTTCGAGCTGCTACAGAATATATCTACACTATAAAATGTACCTGAAACACAAGAGAGGACTAAGCAGAAAGTTAGGAAGTCTATTAGAAACCATCACTGAAGCGATATTTTCCCAAGATAAAAAATACATTAAAATTTGCTCTAGGATTAACGTTGTGAAGGAAGAATTTGAACTTGCAGTTTAGAGATTTCAAGATGCAATTTCAAATTTAAGCGGTGTTGAATAGTACCGTCAATGTATATTTTAATAACAATGATTGAGGCCATCATTTGTAAATTAAGGCCTGTTATGTTGAGATTTTTATATGTAATCTGTTTATAATTATAATAATAATGCTAACAACTATTAGAGTGCTACAGTAATCAATGACAACAGCGAGCACTATTGAGACAAAATCAAGCCGGCGAGCAAAAAGAAGATACAAAAGCGGTGCAAATTCCAAAATCCAGAAAATCAGTCCAAAGTATATATGACATTGGAACGTACCAATTCTACATAGCACACACCTAGTCTTGGTGAAGTAACCCCAAGTGTCAACTGAGCTAGAATTGCTACATTGGTGAGCAAAAGGAAGATCCAAAAACGGTACAGATGCCAAAATCCAAATAATCAGTCCAAAGATATCATGCTACATCAATGCATTGTTTTGGGAAAAATAACTACTTTTACAAGTAGTTGTGTGAAAATTTTCCAAGGATTCGCTGATTTTGAAGTATTATATATTAGCAGATTGTAATGAAAAGCAAACACGCATTATAGTGAAATGATCAACTAAGTTGATATCTATCATTTTTAAAACCACTTGTTTAAATCGTTAGGCAATTTTGACCATTTTCCGTGTGTCCAGTTCAGTGAATGTCCGAGATTTTACTCTCAGATCAGCACGGCTGGGAATAGAACCCACGAGAAGTCAAATCACTTCTGGATCTGTCATTTAAAATTTCATGACATTACCTTTCGCCTCTAACCACTGCGCTACTGAGACATTTTTAACTAAATTAACATTAAATTATTTTTTTAAAACCTGCCCTACAAAGGCTTCTGCTAGAAGTATAGCCTCTATTTTCCTTAATTAATCAATAAATCATATTCAACAACGAATGCAACAATCAGTTAACTAGAAAACAAATGCATTATGCAGTCAATAATGGAACAATTGAAACAAATGAATTTTCAAATAACACCCCTTTTCCGTAGCTTTTGTGGAAATATATTTTCCATAATTTCAGAAGTATTATATTTTAAAAGACGTAAACGCCCATCAGTGGCGTAGGCAGGATTTAGTCTTGGAGAGGCACTTTGGGAAGGTACACACCTTATACAGTGTTTTCTCCTATATTTTGGCCTTACGAAAACTTTTACATGACATCTTGGAGGGGGCACATGCCCCTGCCTGCCTCCCCCTCGCTACGCCACTGACGCGCATTATAGTGAAATGATCAAATATGTTGATATCTATCACTTATTACTACATGTTTAACCGTTAGGCAATTTAGACCAGTTCCTGCATAACCAGTCCGATGAATGTCCGAGATTTTACTCTCAGATCGGCGCGGTTGCGATTCGAACCTACGAGGGTTCAATTCACCTCAGGATCTGTCATTTTAAACTTCATAACGTTACCCTTGCGCTATTGAGATATTCTATAGTTAGAACAACGAACATTTCTGATCTCTTCTCATTAATTAGCATAACATCTGCCGTTCTAATGGCATTTCTCTCTCGCACAGTACAAAGCAACGGCGCTTAGAAGACTCTGATACTTAATCCAACAAATTTTTAAAGTATATCATGCTTGAAATAGAACAAATGTCACCGTGAAATGCAACAATACACTATTAAAAAGCTGTTAAAGCTAATGTTAACGTCACTTTCCTCACTCGAAAGTAATATCAGTGACGGGAGAGCCTAGGATTTGAACCCGCACATCCTGATCCGCGGTCGAATATCTAAACAACAAGAACAACAAAAACAACAATTAGAGTGCTACAGTCATCAATGACAACATCGAGCACTATTTACTTACCGACATCGCCTAACATTAATTAACATAAACATTAATGCCGACATTAATTAACATAAACATTAACTAGATGTTTACGGGGATTAGATATAGCTGTCAACCCTAGCTAGCTTAATATTTATTTAACTGTAATATTCCTTGCTTTAATATATCATCTTACACTGATTTTTCAGTTTGAAGATTAAAACAATTAACTTTTAATGGATCATATTTTCACTGCTCGTCGTGGTTTTTGTTTCGTAGAGGTTGACGTTGTCGTGAATGACAGTATCACTCTTAATTTTACATTATTTTACTCATACTGGTTGCATATACTATGTATCGCTATGTATTAAGGTATGAATTTACGTCTAAAACTGGTGTTACAAGTCTTTGTGACTTCCTTAACTAGTATACTTATTGTTAAGTATTGTTAAGTTATAGAAAAACGAAATCATTTAGCAACCAAAAATATAATTATTTATTCTATGCTAGCAACAAAAGTTGCATTACTATCCATTACGTTACGAGATGCCATGTTATTTAATTTACTTTAATTTGATTGGTTGGCGAAATCATCCCTGACTATGATTGGTTGGTAAAGCGCTGCTCATTATATTCTGAATACTATTCTGTTGTTTCGCTGATATTTTTTTTATCTCCATGGGCCTACGCTTCGATCTGTTAGCCCTGGGCCTGCAAAAGTAATTTAAAATTATTAACATAATAAATGTAATTATTTTAATATAACACTTTTGCCCAAAGTATAATTTTTATTGTGTTCTAATCGCGGTTTTTGTACGAGGTGCATTTAAGGTACATTAGTTCAACTTTTAATATTTAATTTTTTCCATTTTTTTTGTGAATTGACCGATCAGCTGTTTCGCGAGAAGGTTGTTGCCTACAGGCATATAATTAGGCACGTAGGCTCGACTAGGCATGTAACAATACACCTACAGATATGGGCGTGTATACGCACTTGTGATATAGCTAATAGCCTACGATATCAGGCTCGAGTAGTGCACATCATATGACTGAACTAACATGTATTAGGTCAGCTGGTCATTGAACGCCTACACCTAAATATCAATGAACGTAATTATGTATGCGCATATTGGCTGATATCACATATAGACCTCCACAGGTGTCCTAAAGTATGTTATCTTTTCTACATAGGCACTATTTTTACTGATATCATGACTCTAGTAACCGTAATGCAGATTTTATTACAATATACAGAGAGTTTTATTTCTGTATCGCGTCAATTAGTGCTCAGCTGATTTTACCTATAGGCTAACTATTACCGGTACGGATATGTACGCAGCTGATCAATGTCGTGAGAATTTAGCCTTTACTGAGTAACCTTTCTCATACAGCTCGCTGAAAGCTGTAGGATGTGACATGAGTAGGCCTAGCTGTGCATAAATGGAGCCAGATAGTGAAAATATTCACTGTTTGATATTTATTTTATTATAGTAAAAAAATATTAGAAAATCTGAGACTCCCTGGTAAATAGTTAATAATTTATTTAATAGGGTGTATGTAATTTTAATCTAATGGCTTTCACAGTCAGCACATGTAGTTTAATTCCAGGCTGTGATGATTTTGATCAGCCTAAAATTTGCTGATTTACAGATTTCTATACAGTCAAGTATTTGCTTTAGAACTGTATAAAATGTTGATTGCTAAAGTACAGGTTAAATCTTTGCCTAATTGAATTAACCTGGATCATCATCATTTAGATTATCTCCAATATGCATCTTTGAGTTTTACAGTTAGTGGTGTTGACTATAACTGAATATAAATAAGTAGCTAAATATGTAGCTAAAGTCTGCTAAACCTACAATATCACACTATAGTGCAAATTTGTAGCCTTAGCGTTAACCATTTTTTACATTTACAATAATGTTAAATTTCCCCGCTGTTTAGTAGATGTATTTGCTCTTTAGTTGTTTACTAGAAAATATTCTTTTATTTTTAAGCCGAGTGGAAATATTTGTATTGCTGCTACTTTTTTCGAGAAAGAAATATGTTTTTATTTTCGTGATCTAAGATATTGGGCACTGCAGTACCAAACAGATAACTTTTGAAAATTCTGACTTCGTAAATTTCCTTTAAACATATGATGTAAGAAAGAATGATGTAATCATGGGTAGCAAATGCAGAAAACTGTCTTGAAGTGGTGTGCTTTATATAAAGTTCTACTTGATTAAACATTTAAACGCTAAATAAAATTGTTACTCTCAGTTGTGGCCTCATTAAGCTAAACTTTCCCAGTTATTATTTCCCTTTAATTTAAACAATTTAATTGCTTTGAAGTTAAGATCTATATATTTGGGATCTATAAAGTCCACATAATGGTTTCTGGATATATTCCTTGATTGATCTGTAGCTTGTAATTGATTAGAGGTTTGTGATTTGTGGTTTTGTATATGTTGCTGCTGCAGGTGCTCTGGTAAACATATGGCGAATGATAGTTGAATAAAGCTCTTGCCCGCAGTATCTCCTGGCAATACAGAGCTAGGAACTTCAGAGATGTTGGTCTGTGGGCTTTATAGGTAAGAGATGATTGAAAATTCATCTAAATAAATGTCTATTTCCTGCAAATGATTAACTCTGTTACTTAGCGTATGTCATACTAGTTCAACCTTATCATCAGTGTGTAGATGTCGTTAACCACGATCGAGCGTTGACATTGGACTGTCTTCCACTATGTGATTAACTTTTATCTCTCTAGTGTTCTGCCAAGTGGCAGGTCCAAGGTACATATTGCTAGACATATTCTGCTTTTATCTAGTCTCCATGAAGTGCACTCTGCTGATCTACTAGATAATAGCTTCACAAATGGCTGTGCCTTAGCCATTTCTTAAAGTAGCCTATAGCTTGAGAATTATATGACTTATGAAGTGGTTTTCCACTGCCTTCCTCAGTTCTTGCTCAGTCTCCTCTTACAGTTAACGGTTGGTCTATTCTTCAGTGTCCCAGACACAACACACGAAGTAATATATAATAATAATAAAACAATAATTTCCACTATTGTTCTGGCTGGAGCCAGTGGCGATGTCATAGTAAGGTAAGCGACAGCAGTTCAGTATAAGCAGGGTTCAAATCCTGGGTTCACCCATCACTGATAGTGCTTTCAAGTGAGGAAACTGATGTTAATATTAGCTTTATGAGCTTTTTTAATTGACTTAGTAAATTTAATTACATAAGTATGCATAATTTTTCTTAATGAAAATGCTCTTTAAGTTGTATTAAACTGATCATATGAATACAATACTTTCATCCTATTAAATTATTTTTAGTAAAGTCTGAATATAAATCACTGTCAAATTGTAAATAGAATATTGTCAAATTTAAGTTTGATGATGGAAAAGCATTTGTTTGAAACTTTTAGAATTAACACCACATGAGATGAACAACTTGTAGTGAAACTATTGAATAACAACAACAACAATACGATTAGAGTACTACTGTTGTCCATGACAACATTGAGCACTGTGAGACCAAATAAAAGCCGATGATGAATGACAAATCTATAAATGAATGTATATATGATGAATCATATATGAATATATGATATATAAATATATCATCATACGATCATCTATGTCATCATATATCATACATATGATATAATAGTATATCACATATAATCTATATGATGAATCTATATATGAATGCATATAATATGTGCAGACGACAGAAATCTGAGTGATGGAAGCTTCAGCAGGTTTCGGCAGTAGATGCAATGAAGAGCGCAGACAAGAATGTATATATAGCTGTGTGTGATCAAATTGTTTATTGGGCTTAGATGTAATTATTGTACTCACATGCTTTATAATCTATGATTTTTCTGTTGTTGGTAAATTTTTTAATGAGAAAAACATTAGAAACGTGGGCTATAAATAATTTTCACATTTTGGGAATTGGTCACAGCTTGATTTACTTTCTTCACCATTGAATGTATATGTTAACTACCTAGCATATTTTAGGAAAATTAAAGAAATATTTGTGCTGTTTTTATTTTGTGTACCCAAAATATTTCAGTCGTTCCTGTTATGATTCTGTTGTTTTATTTATCATTGTCAACTATGCTACATATAATGTTACTTGTAAACAATTTAGTGCTCATAAAGACGTCAAAATATGTGAAATTTTCTGAAAAGTCCATGGATTAAGTCCTTCAATCAATGACTAATTATTTAGCAGTTTTGAAAGAGTTGCTTCAACCTTTTTCTAAAGGTTGGCTGGATACATACTTTATGTTTCACTGTTTTATCTGAAAATGTAACTCTAATTGGAGCTTTTCCTATAGTGAATTGCTTCTAGAAATTGTATTAACCTTCTTAAGTTTGTTTACTCTCAATGAACAAAGTGTAATTTATATTTACAAATACTAAATAAGGCCGGCTTTAGTTTGGCTGTTATAAATTGGGTAAAATTACTTTGTTACATGTAATATTGATGAGTTTAGTAATGTACTGTCTTAATGTGCCTGTGTTTCCTATATTTATTGGCAGTTGTGGTAAATATTAATAGTTAATTGTATATAAGCAAAAAATTTAAATTAATTTGTGCTTTTTGTTTGTTTTAATTCATCTACTATCGCTTCTGATTCTGTGCTTATATCATTGCTCTAATAAGTAACTTATTTATCGTTTATTATCTAGATTTTATTAAAGGTTATATGGATAAATTTTATTATTGAATTATTTAAGCAGATTTTAAATTAACTTAAATTGATTAAAGATAAAAGCACGTACTATATATGCATTGTATTTATAGTAATATTGAACTTTTGGATTCTTATCCATATTACCGAATTCTGGTGGGAAAATGGACCTAAAATTCTTCGATCGATAAAAACTTTTGAGTTACTAAGCCATTAAAATATTTTAACTTATCAATGCTTTGCCTATTTTAAATGTTTAATCTACTGGCCTAACATTCGGTACAGACTGATATGACCCGTGGCTTTCACATAGTTTGACAAACTCACTGTAGTCTGTTTGCTGTGTCGGCATGATATGTTATTCTATATGGTAGATCTTTTCAAAATGCTCATGGACTTGTATGATTTGTCAGAGTCCAATGACTCCAATCTGTCGCCTTTTTCTGCCTGTTAATGTAACGAGTAAGCTCAGTGTGGAAGAGAATCTGAAGTTCTGTAAAAACTAAAACTATTGAACATTATTTAAATCCTTAGTAATAGCTTTAGTTTAAGATTTAGTCATATCATTGCCTTTACAAACCTCTAAGTAGGTGGCTATATGTATGTATCTATATATATATATATATATATATATATATATATATATATATATATAATGTATATACATATACATTATGATTGTATGTATATTTAATATTATATATTTTCTATATACATGTATATATATATATATATATATATATATTATATATTATATATTTTGTATATAGAAAATATATATATTAATTACACAATATAATGTAATATATATATATATATATCTATATATATTATATATATATATATATATATATATATATATCTATATATATATATATATATATAATCTTATCAGTGTCGTACACATGTATCTTATCAGTATTTGTACACATGTTTAAATATATATTATTTTACTGAAATTATTCTTTAAAAAGGGAATGAATTTTATATAACTCCAGTTCTACTGGATTTCATTAGTCGTAGTTTTGAAGTAGTTGTTCATTCTTTCGTCTATTTTATATGAAATAGAGTTGAGAGTTGCAATGTTAGTTGCTGAAGCAGGGTGCCACATGTCTTTCACGGGTACTTATCGATCTGGCGATTGATTGATTAGGAAATAATATATTGATAGGAGTACCTATTGTTTTACCTTATTCACACTACAATCCGATTGAAGTACACTTCAATCTTAGTGAGTTTTTTTCTGTCCGTTATTGAATCTTTAGTATTGTGTTTACTTATTGTTTGTACGCTAAATTATAAATGTACTGGCATAGTTGTTAAAAGATAACGATATGTTTATGTCATGTTGATAAGTACCAGATATCATCTGGTATGATCATCTCGTTAGAATTTATCTTTGGCTGCTTTCCAATAGTAACCTAATATAAATCTGTAGGTATAGATGTTATATGCTGTAGTGTTGTAGTGGTCTAAAGTAATAAATATAGTAGGCATTATGATTGTTGTGTGTCTAGGCCTAACAATTTTGTTGAAATGTTTTGCTAAGCCTAACAGGTCTGTTTTGCGCAAAGGTTGAAATCTTTAACCGTCTAGGGTCTTCTTATGCATGTCAGTTTGTCACTTTGGACTGAATTTCTGGATTTTGGAATTTGCACCGTTTTTGGACCTTCATTTTTGCTCGCCGGCTTGATTTTGTCTCAATAGTGCTCGATGTTGTCATTGATGACTGTAGCACTCTAATTGTTATTATTATTATTACTATTATTATTATTATTATTATTATTATTATTATTATTATTATTATTATTATTATTGTCAGTGTAATTATTTCATGTAACTATTTCAAGTCATTGAAAACATTCGCCTATAAATTTATATATTTAATTTTAGAAAATATAAAATAATCCTGCCTAAACTGTGCACATTAATTGGCATGCATATGAGAATGCTTAAGAATGCAATGTTAGCGATACCATCTCAAAAAGACATAATTTTCATGTAAATTTTCCTACAGGATATAATATATATAGCCGATTCGATAAGCAATTTATCTCTGAATGCTCAGTTGTTGACGTGAATCACCTCTGTGAAATAATATACATGTATGTCTCCAACCAGCTACTTAGATTTTGGCAATAGAGATAGTATCGTACTAAAGAAATGTATATGCTCGTGCAACAGTGTATGCAAACATATGATAACTGTGTGCACGCAAAATTGTGAAAATTGGTGCAATGGGCCTATTGCAGACCTACATAAGTAACATAGGCCTGGTTATTAGTTGAATTAGGTGTATCCTAGGTCTAACATAGAATTGAGTCTGTATTGATTTATATGAAATCGTGTTTGTGTCTTGCTGAATGTAGTTGTGTACGTGTTAAACATTTGGGGCTGATTCCTGCAAGACATGTACATAAAACATTATATATTCTTTATAATATGTAGCACTTGTATGTTGTTTAGCGTAAGTAATATTTTAAATTTTGGTGTATCTGTAGCATTGGTGTATTCAGAAGTTATAATAGATTTGAAGCTTCATTTGGCTATTTCTCTTACATTCTATATTACAATTCTTGGACTGTGTCGGGCCACTGAAGAATTGATGAACCGTAAACAGCTCGCATCGTAAGCTAAAAGCTGGTAAAGCTAACGTTAACGTCTGTTTTCTCAGTCGAAAGCTACATCAGTGACGGGCCAACCCAGGATTTGAACCCCGGTTATACTGATCCGCGGTCGAATATCTTACCGATATCGCCATTGGCTCCAGCTAATGTTGATTTATGAGACCGCTAAGCAAGAACTGAAATGGAAAATGGAAACCACCTCAGAAACCATATTTTATCAATTTATTGGTTAAATTCATGTGTGAATAAGGCATAGTATTTTGATAAGGAGATTAACGTGAGTATCTATGGAAAGCACTTTTTGTAGTGTGACAGCAGAATATAAATAAGATGATGTAGCCTGGATCCAGGGGCGGTCAAGAGAGCCTTTGGCCCCCCACCCCGAATTTGGGTCCTAAAATTACTGAAAATACATAGATAGGAGGAAATTTTAGTAATATAATAATTTAAACAAAACCGGAGTTCAATTAGTAAAGCAAAATGCTAGTGACTGCTGAAATCAGATTTATTCTGTTTGTTGACAGATAATTTACTTATTAGGAATTCTGGAGGTAGGAGCTGTCGATAGTTGTTAAAAATGAAGGCGATCGAATTGTTAATGCAAATTTAATGATATGATCTCAAGATAGTCGCAGTCTCACCTACTGCACACATCCTCCCATGAGACATTACTCTCTTCCTTACTCTCTACCCCTCTCGTGTTCTGCCAAGTGGTAGATCCAGGCTGGACCTGCCACTTGGCAGAACATGAGAGAGAGAGAAAACATCATAAGACAAATCTGTGTTAATAAATAAAATAAATAAATAAAGCTAATGTTAACGTCAGTTTCCGTCGGTTGCCCTATTCTGCAGTGGTCCAACCACACCTGAGCACAACACGGGGAATATACACATATATAGGCCTATATATATATATATATATATATATATATATATATATATATATACACGTGTATATATATACATACGCACTGTAACACACATACTACATATACATGTATATATCACACTCATAGAATTACAGAAAAATTACAATACAAAAACAAATATAGCATTAAACTAAGGACCCTCATCATATCAGTTTATCGCTTATTAAACTTCCGTGATGTGATATATGGATGTTCCCTGGTTGGAGCCAGTGGCGAATCTGGCGATGTCGGTAAGATACTCGACCGCCGATCAGTAGGTGGGGGGTTAAAATCCTGGTCTAGCCCGTCACTGACATCGCTTTCTAGTAAGGAAGCTGACGTTAACATTAGCGTTACGAGCTTATTATGCTAGATTTAGGACATTAAGTACGCTTACAAGTTGTGTTAGGCCTATTCAGTAGCATCATGTAAATGTTCATGTGTACCATTGTACATCTCGCTACACAAGGACGGCCAGTCGTTCTGGTCTATAACTATTTGTTTACAGTTCAATTAAGTAACTCAACCCTTTCGAAGGTAGCTCGATTGCGTCGAATCGTCTTGAATGGAAGCCATGTGCTTCTTAACCTTGTCGTTAAACTCACTACAACCGCTGATCTTCAGTTCTGTAAAACTCGGCCTCTGATTTTGCAGACTTGGGTAGACGTGGTTTTAAACCCTGTGCAAAATTCTGCAATGATTCGTTTGCTTTAAATGGACCGGTGAAAATTAAATTCGATAAAATCAAAGGTATGACTTTGACCAGTATAGGTGTATGATTACAATCACTATTTGAAGCAGCCTCCGCTTGTAATCTGCAATTCAACACGTCGGAAGTTCTGGCCGTTAGTCTGGATTAAATATCTTCAGTCAGTGGCGCAGCCAACGGGGTTGGGAGTGACTCCCCCTCCCCACCCCGAAGTAAGGTCACTTTTGCAATTCGTTCAAATCTGCTGAGTTTTTGGAGTGGGTGGAGGGTTAGGCTTGGGCTGATCAAGTCAAGAGAAAGTTGAATTGTGGCATCGGCTGAACAACGGAGCGGCTTTATTAGTTTAAGTGCAACTTGCGATGCTGCATTCAATTATAAAGCTGTTTGATTTCACTCAAGAAACGCATTAGCTCCCTCGACGAATTCTCTGAAGCATCCTAATCATTAAGTTCTGTGCAGAAATCTTACTGGAACGAATGTGAAGGATGTTTGGACGTTATATTAGTTACGCTCTATCTGTATTGATGTACAGTTCACTAAGTTCAACTTCAAAGGCTATGTTAAGACAATAAGAACTCTATCTACTGCATGTATAAGGTATGCCAAGCCGTTAGATTATACGTTCTTGTCTTCATTCAGTTTTGAAGCTTCATGTGAGAGCACTATAGTTGCAATGCTTTATATATTCTATAGCAATGCGTCTATACTGTAGGCCTATACTATTATTTAGTTGATTTATAGAATATTCTATAGGTCTATGCTTAAAGTACTTAATGATAATAACGTATAGACTTAACTCCTATATTACGTATTTAAGGAATATATAAGAACTATTTTAACATAATTTAGAATTCAAAAGTAAATATATTGAATATTAGCTATTTTTATCTGTCTTATAATTAATCATTTAACTGATCAATCACTCTCGGTTTGTATAATTTTTTATTCGAAGTGGTCGCGTATGTTAACGGTTCTACTCAGAATGTTGTAATAACAGAGAAGTAAATCAGGCCGTGACAAAAGCTTGCTAAGAAAAAAGCTAAGGCATGATACATACTATTAATAAGGCATAATACGTACTATTAATAAGGCATAATATATACTATTAATAAGGCATAATACATACTATTAATAAGGCATAATATATACTATTAATAAGGCATAATACATACTATTAATAAGGCATAATACATACTATTAATAAGGCATAATACGTACTATTAATAAGGCATAATACATACTATTAATAAGGCATAATAAAGAAGCTAAATAATACACATATCGTGGTTTACAATAGCGCGAGGAAAAATATAGGGATCTTCTCATTCTGACAAAATAGTGGTTTTCACTACTGCTGGATGCTTAAAATTCCGCATTATTTCATTTTAAAGAGGCAATTAATGTACAAAAAAGCTCATGTTAACGTCAGTTTACTCACTCAAAAGCGATGTCAGTGACGGGCGAACCCAGGGTTTGAACCCCGCACATACTGATCCGCGGTCGAAAAACTTACTGACATCGCCACTGGCTCCAGCCAGTAATTACAGTAATTTTTAATTACATAGTTTAATCACCTGGTGTCTTCTAGCCTATGATATTATTAACACATTATGGAATAGTCACAAACCTGTTTTAAGACTTACGCCATTACCTCTCTTAGTGATTTCATTCTTGGACATATTGAGAGCGTCATACGATCCTATATTTCTATCACAGACTCAAGTAATCTATTTTAGCTTTAGATATTTTTATTAAGACACAACGGCACACTCTATCATCGTTGTTAACAAATGCTTTTAAACAATGCGTACGTGAGGCGGAGCAAGTTTGCAACTTCATGGTTAACAATGGGCCAGTGTGCTGGTGCTTAGATGGGCTTGGATCTTACCTCGGCTCATTTAGCTTCGTTAAATGTTTTCTTATTCTTAAAGTTGTCTGTCTCCGATTCTTTCTAAGCTTCCTCGCCTAGACATTTATATAAATAGATCGATTTGAATGTTCAGGATCCAGTTTGGATTGTTTGTAAAGTTAAACTTAGAAAGCAGTAGGACAGTTAGCTTTATGTTTACGGTCTTCTAAGACTTAGAAAATTCTAGGATAGCTTAATTGTGATCAGTAAATTAAAAAATGTGGTAGCATAATTCTATTTAGCCTGTTCATGAGTTAGATTTTTATTTTCGACAATACGTCATAAACCTTTGAGCTTTTTGAATCATGTAGCCTATTTTACCAATATAGCCTTTGGACCATTAGCAGTTTTACATAGGTCTGTATCGCACACATGTACACAGTAGCCTAGTCTAACAATTTCTCTTTGAATTGGGTCATACTACACCGTAGATGAATATTTCTCTAGTTACATCTTCCAATTGTAGGATATTACTTCAGTACTTCAGTAGATACAGTTTTTATTTAATCATCACATTCAGTGAATATTATACAAAAGTACATTCAATAAACATTTATCTAAACAAATTTACAATTGAAGTTTAGCAATCCTTTTTAAAATCTTCAAGTATGGTCGGTATCATTAAATTTTATGTAAATAACTACATTGTCATCTAACTTATGGTTTTAAATTTTGTTAATATTTTTTAAGAAAACCTTCAAAACTACCGAAATGCAGCGCGAAGCCGTTCATTTTGTCCTAGGACTTTCAATAATACTAAACATCTTCCAACTCGCCTCTGCCTTTCCAGACAGAGTTCCTGTTTATGAATTCCCGGAAATCTGCTCAAGCATGGACCCCTTTGGACACAATACGACCGCTATGAACGATCCCACTCCATATAGGATCATCTTCAATACAAATGGATGTTACTCGAATTCTAATCAGCCAATATCGGGTAGATATTTGATCCTTTGTTTTATCCAGTTTAAATTTTGTTCTCAGAAATATCTAGATTACTGAAATTCGGTGTCACAACTTTTAAACATTGCATTATATTATTTACACTTTATTTTGCTACATCTCTTCTTCAAAACCTCTCTCTTTCTTTCTCTCTCTTCTGATATCTCATTCTTTCTCTCTCTTTCTCTTTCTCTCTTTAACTCGTTTATTTAGTCAAATGGCATGACGGCATGTTTGGTTATTATTCAAAATTTCTGAAAGCTTTCTGGCTCACTAAAAACTCCGTTGACCACAAATTAGTTATGTTGCCGTTCGCAAGGCCGTTGCTTTCA
The DNA here is from genome assembly GCA_905160935.1 of Enchytraeus crypticus. Taxonomy (NCBI): domain Eukaryota; kingdom Metazoa; phylum Annelida; class Clitellata; order Enchytraeida; family Enchytraeidae; genus Enchytraeus; species Enchytraeus crypticus. The sequence continues at coordinate 1,033,175 of CAJHZI010000714.1, forward strand.
CATAAACCATAATGTAGCTTTAAGCTTGAAAAAATATGACTTTTATTGTAGCTTCCTCTTGTCTTCCTCAGTTTCATTCTTCTCTAAAGCGTGCAGTATATTTTGATCGTGTCTATTCAAGATAGCTGTACACGCTCGAGCTACCATTACAATGATTGCTAAATATCTTACTCCACTTTAATAAGAGCTGGGCCGGTAGCACATGGGTGAGTTGTAAGACTACTCACTCAATAGATGTACGGCTTAAAAGCCAGTGCTCTCCGTATCATTTACGTACTTTTAAGACAAGAAACTGACTTTAAGCTAGAGTTTATCCTTTGATATTAGCATCATCCAGCTTATTACAGATCATCTGCTAGTAAATTTCAATGTTATTTTCTCTCTCCCTCTCACTCTGCTAGTGCATTGCATACTGACAGGTCCATTGTATACGGCGCCTCCGCTCTTTATCTTCCGCTTCTTTTCTTCTTTGTCTTCCGCTTTCCTCTGCATGTCCACATATGAGTGGGTCTTTAAATCATCTAACATACCTAATCTCGATCTGCCTCTGCTTCTCTTTACTTCAATTCTACCTTATATATGACTTCAGTTAGTAAACTATCACCCTCTTAATGTGTCCTATCCAATTCTTCTTTTCCATTCTTCTTTCCAATTCTTCTTGTAGATTACAAAGAAGAATTTGATAGGACACATTTATGAAAACTTTGAACACTGTACAATTTACTTTTAACACACCTGTTCTATTATGTTAAACATTAAATATTCGATTTTCACACATTTATTTAAATCAATTTGGACTGTAATGTTTAACATTATTAAATGAGGTCTACAGAAATTTGAGTGTCTCATATGAACAGTGACAGTCTATCACCAGGATGTGGGCGGGATCTTCGAGGGGCTGTTTCTGGTCGCCAGGATTGTGGGGGGCAACAGCGAATCACTGGGGGTGTTTGAGAGCAAGGGAGACCCCAGGTTCACTTCTTACTCCTGTGGAAGCTCCTTGAACGTAAGATTAGATTTAAATGATCGTTTAAACCTCGGTTTAAGATAGGTGACATCATTAAAATGCTCTGACTATACTGAATTACATAAAAGACTGTAAAAATTCATGGACCTCTGTAATAACTAAAAATAATCAATAATTAATATATATATATATATATATATATATATATATATATATATATATAACCACTATATTATATATATATAAGCCTTATATATATATATATATATATATATATATATATATAATGTTATTTGATACAGATGGTAGTTAGTATTTCTCGCACTTCTCCATGAAAAATACAATCAAAGATATGAAAATTATCAAGGCAAACAAAATACAATGTGCTTTTAATATTTCAGCAATTCAAATATTGCTGGTGATTCTTGATGCCTTCCACTCAGATGAAAATATTAATCTTTTCTTATCATACAGGATATAATAAATTAGCATAATTAAATGTATAATAACCCTTACAATGAAATTAGAAAAGAAATTTCAAAAGGAAATACTAACTAGTGTTACTCTTTACGATCGTAGCGACCAATGTTAAAGATCAACGAATAAGGAATAAATAGAACACTTGAGAATGTATGACACTGATTACAGTTTTTCTACCAACTTTTCTTGGGACTGCCTAAAAACATCTCCGGTAGAGAAAAAGTACGTTAAGTGTTAATCGTCCTACGTTGCCAGGTTGTTGTCGGTTTTGATGAAATGTTATTTAGCATATAATAAAATTTTAGTAAAATACAAAAAAAATCTGTAACGCAATAAAAATGTAGCTCAACAGAAGTATGTAGTACAATATAAGATTAATGTAGTCGATACTAGCAGTAGTACTATCATTTTATGGATACAAAGTTCTAATAATAGGACATAATAGTATGTTTTGTCTGTGCATAACATCTTCTCTGTTAATCTCATTCTAAGAATCTGTTACTGGCATTACTGCGCTAATCTAACCTATACATCTCTCTATTTAACTGTATTTTGATGTTTTTATTATGTATTTATTGCGTTGTATCGTATTTTGATGTATTTATTATGTATTTATTGCGTTGTATCGTATTTTGATGTATTTATTATGTATTAACAAAGATTTACTGAAGTGTACGGTACTTTTATATATTTGCTATGTAATTTTTGAATTGTACTGCATTTATATTTATTTTAATGTATTCACTATGTATTTGTCGAATTATACTGTATTGTTAATGTATTTGCTATGTATTTACTGCAACTCTGTGCAGAATACATACGGTCACTGCGCTCACGCACACTTCAATCAGACTGTTCTGACTTGGACGCCTCCTCCGGGACTTACAGCAGAAGTGCGGTTTATGTAAGTTAGCTTTTTTTCATATACAATTTCTACACCTCAGCCATTTGCATGATAGGTCTGAGAGACTACTTTTCTCTGCGTACAGAGGGGTTCGGTACCTGGTCAAGTAGATCATAGATCACTGACTGGATCCAGTAGCGAAGTCGGTAAGATACTCGACCGCGGATGAGTAGGTGCGGGGTTCAAATCCTGGGCTCGTCCGTCAGTGACATCGCTTTCGAGTGTGGAAACGGACGTTAATCTTAGCTTTCAGCTTTTTTAAAATCGCTAATCTATGATATAATAACACGGATATGATATCGCTCACTAATATCGCTCATGTAATGTCGCTCATGTTATATCGCTCAAGTAATATAGTTGATATTATATTATCGATATCATATCGATATAATATCGCTGGCATAATATCGCTGATATAATGTCGCTGATATGATATCGCCTATGTAATATCGCTTAATGGAAACTTGACTAAACCTTCCAAAGTGTTTAACTGATTGTGCTAATGGTGCAGAAATTTGCAATCGATGACAATTTCACTTAACATACAATTATTATGCCGTTTGCAACATATCTTTAATCTATACAAAATAAATTTGACACCTAAGTACTTGCAGTAACATTGTCTTCTACTTTAGCGGTACTATCACAAAGTATTTATTTAAAAAACGCTTCACTGATGCTATTATGATCTAACAGTCGTTTGCATTTACAGCAAAATTGACCTTCTAGAGAGATAAAAGCTGGTAAAGCTAAGGTTAACGTCAGTTTCCTCACTCGAAAGCGATGTCAGTGACGGGCGAGCCCAGGATTTGAACCCGCATCAACTGATCCGCGGTCGAGTATCTTACCGACTTCGCCACTGGCTCCAGATAGCAGCTTTACTAGATGCATTGTAAACTTGTACGTTTGTCGTTACTATTGCAGAGCTACGGTGGTGCGCCGTACATCTCAGTACTGGATGAATGTACAGTCAGCAGCTTTGAAGCACAATGACGTGTGCACCGAATTCGCGGTCACGGACCCGTCGTTGAGTCCTGTTACAACAACAACGGTTTCCTCTCAAACTACAGGGGGGGCAGGGGGGCAACTCCTCAACCATTCCTCCGCCAAAATCATTTCAACGTTGATGGCGTTTAGCTTATTACTCGCCTATCTCAAGCTCTAATTGGGGTACCAACAGATTCATTGGAACTTCCGTAGGATGATCGTGAATGTTAGCAAACACTAAAGTATAGCAGCGCCATCTGCCGAATGCAGAGCTCATTATTGCGATTTCACGACTAATTAATAAAGACTTAAAATACATGTAGCTCTATTTCGTTAGGCATCTGTTACTGAAAGTTTATAATAATTATATCTTTATTAAGCGTATATAATTCGTTCAGGCGATATTTAGCACATTTTCATGATTTTAAAACTCACCCGTTTTACTCAGGTCTAAACCAATCATAGCCAACGAATCCTTGACGACGAAGCTATTTAGGCCTAAATATAAAATAAGTAATTGAATATTTGTTCGTGCATTTAGAACAAATATTATTAGATATTTATTGTGCCATGAAATTAAATCCAAGAAATAAAAATTGAGAAAAGAGGCTACCATTCATGTATTAAGCCTCATACATGCGTAATGATAGAGATATTAGAAGTAAATAAATCAGAGATCCTGCTGAAGACAATAAAGCTTATGCTTAATTTGTTCTCTCTCTTTCTCTCTCTCTCTCTCTCTCTCTCTCTCTCTCTCTCTCTCTCTCTCTCTCTCTGGCTAAGGTACATAATCATACTAATTTTTTTCAAGCTCCGTAAAGAACAATTCATAGATTAGCAAGTTAATCCCTAAACAAGAGGTTATGACTTATCCATACATTATAAGTAGCCTATATATGATATATATATATATATACACTGTGAGTAAAAAAAACATGTGCGCAGTCTTTCGCCCATAACTTTGGTACTAGTGAACCGATTTTTTAAATTTTTGCATAGGTATAATCAGGAACACATTTGCTATAAAATAGCGTGAAGTGACTCTGTTAATTATTATTTTTGCGTTGAAGCAGTGCTTGAAAATATGCGCGACTGAAAATATTCAGTTTAAGTAAATCAATCGCTACAGAATGTTTACAAATCCGTGGCTTAACAAAAAACGAAACAAGCAGTATTATACTGCTAGTGTCAACTGTCAAAGCTTAATTATGCTCAAAGTGCCCTCCTTTAGCTGGAATACAAGCTCGGAGACGCTTGCGCCACTCATCTATTGCTTTATCAATGACAGATTGCTTCATATCTTGCCAAACGTCCACCAGGCGTTGCTTCAACTCGTCCACGTTATTTATTTTCTTCTTTTCGGTGTAATTTCTTTAATAAGCAATCTGGCCCTCCCAGAATGCAGTTTTTTGTTGGAAATTCGACAATCAACCAATGTGAGCCGGCAATGTGACGTCATCACCACAACCCTTTAAGAGGTACAAGTTTTTGTGAACTCTTAATCTGCTTTAGTAAACACCATTTTAAAATTTAAACAAAGACAGACTATGTTTATAAAATCGTCTGTTATTGTTTAAAATATACCGGAATTGTCACAAAAACTAGATTTAAGATTGATACTTTTCTTCTACTTTATAATTCTGAAACAATTTTCAAAATCGGTTCACAAATGTCAAAGTTGTGGATGAAATACTGCGCACATGTTTTTTTATGACTCACAGTGTATATATATATATATATACATGTATATATATACATACATATATATATATATATATATATATATATATATATATATATATATATATATATATATATACTTATATGGCTTGGGAAAATCTGTCTTCTGAGTTTTTCCCGTTATCATCCTCAGTTCTTGCGTAGACACCTTTGACGACACGCGTAGTTAACGCTTAGTTTATTCTTCAGTGTCTCGGGCACAACACAGTAATGTCCCAGACACTTCACCGAAAACTATTCACAAATATTATATATGCAAATATTCAACCATAACCATCCAAATATTGGAGTTTTCCAAATATTTAGCAAAACCCTCTTTAAGTAACTCTTAAAATACTGACGGTCAGTCGAGGGTTGCATTTGGATGACCGAGTTAGGCCATTACACTGCTATATAAGTTTTAGTTGTTACAATAACTTGGTTAGGTATAGCGAATGCCATATCACGAATCCCACAGCGTCGTCGTAATTTTCTGTCACCCCTCTATAATCAATTCGCTTGGCTTCATATTATTCGAAAAATCTGTAAAGGCTTGTCTTTCCATACGCTATTGATCAGAGAGATTACTTTTGACGATTGTGCTTGCTTGTTCATTGTATTTTCAGGTGAATGGGTTACATTTTAGGCATGGAAACAGTTAGCTTTCAATGCTAAAGATTTCGGAGACTTGGCATAGAGATAAGGTCAGACTAATTGATCGGTTATAGGCCTGTACACTGGTTAGCGCAGAATCGCTGCAAAAATACATCACGCGATATGGTCGTTAATTCTTTTCATAAAGTCTTAAATTTGTAGAGTTCATCTGGTGCGAAAATTAGGGTTCTTTCGATTACATGATCTATGATGAAGTGTTAGTGAATGGTAACTTTTAAAAAGCTGCACTGTAGCGTCATAGTGAGTAATAATTTAACTGAAATAAGAAAGAGTAAAAGAAAATCATGAAATACACGCAAATATACATACAAATAAATGGATTCATAATATCTCCGAAGATCATCAATGAAAACTCAATTTAGTCGTCATTCTTTGAACTGAATTTCTCTGCCACTTTTGAATGAGAGTTAGTAAATTGTGATCACTAGATAAATTAATATGTGTGAGCAAAATTTGCTCTAAGTTAATGATCACAGTATAATGCTGCACGTAAATGTACGATAGTTAAATTCTCTATTTAAGCCAAGAGCAACATATGTGTGGCAGATTAAAAGTCTAAATTCTAAATCTAAATATAACATATAAATCCATGCTTGCATTTAATGTTGCGAAATGTACCAACGAAAATAAAATACAGAACTAAGAGTTCATAATAACTTCTGATGTAAATTCTAGGCCGATATTGTATTTTATACAGGTCGTATTTAAATCAATATTGTGATTAGGCAAATTAAAAGTAAATCCTGCGTATGCCTCAGGTGAGGCACGAGTCAACGAAGACTGATACTGTAGGCCTACTCTTTGTTTTTGTCAAAAATAAACTTTTTCAAACCAAAGTAGACATTGCGCTTCAATGCGGTCAATATTATGACAGAGTTTGTGTAAAAAGTGGATGTATTGAGCAAGGAATAGACTGTGAGTGGGAACATGAACATTGGGCCTGTCATTAACTACAGAGTGTCTACCTAAATAGACGTGTATATTCGGATATTTAACGCAATCATTCAATAAAGTGTCGACTTCGTTCAGTTGTTTTTCCTGAAAGCCTAATTATGCAAAACACAAAACGCGATGAATTCTTAGATATGAGTAATTATCTGTGTAATAGATAATTGAGAGCTCTCGTGGACATCATAATACTGTCTGTATGATGGAACAATGCTATTCCGTAAACTTAAACGACCATCATTTTCACATAAAACTCCTCTTCTTGCCCGCTAGCTAATTACGCATTCATCAAAGAAATTAGTAAGTGAAGTAAACAGGTAATGAGCTAAGATAAATTAAGAACTTAAGCTATGCTCCTTACGCGGCATCCGCGATCTCTTCTGTTTTAATAAATCAAGTATTCGAAGTCAAAACAACTATATCTCTCGATACTCTCGTACGGGTTTTATTCAGTTTGGGCGCGTTAACGACCGCTAGGAGTGGATTTATTGTAATGAGAAGGTTGGTTTATGAGACATTTGTGCTGAAGTTGTTTGCGCTAAGTACTAGGCTACCCCTCCTCGGTCACCTCGATTATAAAGGTGAATTTTGAAGGCAGTTGGGTTATTTTGCTAAGTTTATTTAGTAGAACGGATCCGCATCTCTGTTGAGTTTTCTGCTTTAGAATGAGCACTGCAGCACTGTTTATATTGAAGGTTACATTTCGACCACTTTACAGAACTAATTCAGAGTATGGGTCATAATGTGCGAATTAGAGAACTCAAGAAATTGTTTGCAGCATGCTTGTGTTATCATTGAACCCTTGGCCTTGACCTTGCTATTAGATGAGAGAGTGTGGGAAGGGTCTGGAGAAGGTATTGCCTTGTTAAGACGTCATCTTTATCAGGATATACAATAATGAACCTTTCTCTTTCAAATTATACGGTGAAAATTTCTGTTTTAAATATTTAATTATTCGCCTTCTTCTTCCCCTTTCACTGTCTACCGTTCAATTACCAAAACTTTGAAGGACATGGTATGCCATCTCCAGCAAAATTTTTCATCCGTGTTTCCCCAGTAAAGATTCAATCGCTGAGATCTTCTCTATAGATAATTCAATGAATTACTCATTAAACAAGAGCTTTGTAATATTTAAAAACCACGAAATGTAAACATATTTTAATTTATACTTTAATGATTCTTTATTATTACATTGGTGAAACTTGTCAAAGAGCATTATATATTTAATTAAATATAATTTATATACCAAAATGTTACTTCTAATAAAAATTATTTGTATCTTGGTTTCTATATATTAACTTAGCTTTTTAATTTTTGGGTTTATAGTTTACGGGAAAAACAACTGGAAATATTAAAACCGTAGTTGTGCATGTTAATATCAAATACTAAAAATTCGTAAGATTATCCGATTTACAAATAAACCTTAATTCACAGATATGATAATATAAGGTTTTTAACTAACTTATTTTATTAGGCCTATGGTACACAATAGAAATAATCTTATTAATTATATTATATTCAATAAACTATCGGTATGTGCCAGATAGAGAACCAATTTCAACAGCTTAATTATGCATTGTATGCATAGCCTACTTGACACGCGGAATTTTGAAAACTAGATCTGGGCAACAATCTGGGTTATTAGTAATTTAGGGAATACAGATATTTAATTGCCAGCTAAACCAATATTTTAAGGGCAATGACCGGTATCATGGGAATAGACGCGGCATTGGGAATGAGGGAATATCGGTGCTGTACACGTGAATGGCTTATCGGTGACATTTATTTAATTGAATGTAATTGCGACTAGTGAATACTTCAGGATTTACTTACTGCTGTCACATCTGATTTGAAATCTCACAACTATTTGCTTCTGCGCTCTATTGAAATGAGTTACGCCGTTCAGTCTAATTACCACTATAATTAGAATAATCGCTATTAACCATTTTGGATATATTGCAACTCCATTCACTGGTTACAAAAACATTACGGAAATATCATTCAAATTTGTATAAAGTTAATTGGTCTATGTTTTATTTAATTGATTTTTAAATATATTTAATTTTGAAGTCGGACTTCAGAACTCCTCCATTGATAGCGAGCCGCTAGAACGGGAGCACTCGGTCTTTCTCGGTACTATCTATCTAAGATAGTAAATTATCTATCTTGATCACTTACAACAAAACTTTACTCAAAATCTTGTCTTACTCAAGAGCAAGCTGAGCGGCTTTCAAAGAAGTTTAAATTTCTAATTGATAATAATTAATATCAGCGTTAGTAATTAGTTCTTTCTCCCACATAAACAAAGTGCAAGTGATAAGAAATATTCTGCGGTGATTTGATGAATGATCCAATTGGTCAATCATTTTCACAACCGCAAATCCTACAAATTAATTTCGCTGCCGTTTGTCTGACTTAAATATGCAAAGAATCTGCTTTACAGTGATTTGATAATTCGCTTCATCTTAACTGTAATTACTTTACGTACCTTTTTATAAAATTATTTAAATTTTCTCTTCAAAATAGGCTACTTATATTATGCCTATACAAAGTTTATTTTATGTCTATCTATACAAAGATTGATATTGGATTTAGCAAAAGAACTTACATATGCTCAAATTCGCTCAATTATATGGCATGTTTTACGATTCTGAATATTCGTTTAATCAGCAATGTTAATAATGCTAATGTTAATGTTAATATTGTTAAAACTACTAATGTTAATATTGTTAATGTTAATACTGTTAATATTAATGTTAATGCAAATGTTTGCTAATGCCAATTTTAATAATGTAAGTGTTAGAGTTGATGTTGATAATATTAACAATTAGAAAACTGACGCATTTTTGAAACATTTAAATTCATTGTGGCGTACACTTCAGCCCTCTGAGTTCCATTAGGACATCTGCGCATCTTTAGCAATGCTTATACTGTTATACGTTCATTCAAGCCCTCCCCATCCCCCTAACGACTCCTTCCTTCTAAACTTCGGGAATCGTTCTTGAATCGTTTAGCACTTGTGTCAATAGATCAAAGAAGAAATTGGTCGTCACCTATATTGAATATGCTTACTTGTTAAAGGGTATCTAAGCAATGTTGAGATGAATTCAATCTTGATCCTGTTAGATATAAAGAATTTAACATCGGCTACATAATATTCTTTATTAATTAACTTATCCAATTAGCTTACAAAAACTAAAATTAAAATAATTTTTCCGACTGCAAATTGCGTTAGATATTAGCTCTTCAAGCATAAAATTATACTTATAAGTGAAAATTGATTAACCACTACTGAAAGCCTCCTTTAAAATTTTAGCCCCCACAGCTTTAATCACCCATGTGTCAAAGTCCTATAACTCAATATGAAGGCTTGGCAAGGGGGTGGGGTTTGCTAAACCTTGAACCCGCCCCCAACGTCAAACTCTGAAAAATGTTAATTGCAAATACAATAATGATAAAGAGAGAGAATAGAGATAGATAGAAAAAGGAGGGAGAAGAGAGAGAAAGAAAGAGAGAAAGAAAGAGAGAGAGAGAGGGAGAGAGACAGAAAGAAGAGAGGGAGAGACAGAAAGAAAGACATAACTCTTTATTTCTTTCTTTCTCTCTTTTTCTCTGTAGAGAGAGGGAGGTGAAGTCCAGACTCTAAACTGTCACGGTTGACGGTATCACGCTCTATCAACTGGCGTAGTCATCGCTAGTCTTATCAAGCCAATGTGCTACTCGCCTGGGACACAATACCTGACGCTGGTTTAATTGATCCCTCGTCCCTCCTGCAGCGCCACACGGTCGTAAAACTTGTAGTAATTGAATAATAGCATTGAGTAGAAATACACAACAGGGATCGACTAATAACCCTGCCACTACTGCCCGACTATTGCGCGGTTCCATTTATCCGAGGCCTGGGTGCTTTCCCAGGATATGATAGCGACGTGGTGCTAAGTGATATTGTTATCACTGAATGGGGTGACACCAACAGAAATAATAGGGGTGATGACAAAATGGAGCGAAGAAAGAAAAGTCGTTCTAAATGGGTAGGATGAGAAGAGGGCCTAAATATTTATGTGGGGTGATTAGATTATGGAATTAGATCCATAATCTAATAATCGTTTCCTTCGATGAGGAAACGGACGTTGCAACTTAATTATTATTATAATTATTATCATTATTATTATTAATATACAATAGAGCTATATCCTAGCTCTTGCATGGAGCTAGAAAAACGCTACTGGTGTATGTAGCAATGCTATAGATGACCTACTATTTTAGTGTGTCGGCAGTGTCGTACATGCCAAATTGAGCTGTCGACAACATTGCCCTCGAGTAGGACAACTTTGACAATTTGCAGCCGATGCAATTTGAAAATCTATAATATCTAAACAGCAGAGTAGCGTCTTTATCATTGTCGTTATACTACAAAACTGACGCTAAATTGATATTGATTTCTTGAGTGATTTGAATTCCACTCATGTCGATATTATAGTCCATGTACTTTTAATATTCTTCACTCAGTTTGCCGCTGTCTATCTATCAATATTAGAGACTTGTATTGTCGGTTCTCAATTGTCAATCTTATCTAGAAATCATGTTATCTCGATGTAGAAGAAAGATAGCAGTCTGTTGATACCCTACAGGATAAAATTTCCCACTGCATAGAATTTTCGTTTGATAAAAGTTGTTATATACAACTAGTTATGAATATTCAAGATAATTTACAGCTAATGCTAGATTCTGAAACTGTATGCGAATATTTAAATATGTTAATAAATTTGACTGAAAAGATTTAGTGATAACACGAAAAAAGTATAATATTGCCAATAGGAACTTAATTTTTGAATTCTTACTGTAAGACACTACATATGAAATATCAAAAAGGAATGCAATGTGAATCGCAATTTAGGTAGGCCTACAACAATAATTAATTAAAAATATTTATTTGTGATTAGTCAATAATAGTTAAACTATAGAATGCGAGTATTATAATTAATAGGCCTCAAAATGTTTAAGTGTTCGATCCTCTAGATACTCATCACTCTTTCACAGTTTGGATTCTTCTTCTTCTTGAAAAAGTAAACCTCCATTCAACTACTACTTTCCTTAGACTAAATTCCCGAATTTTTGTTCGCACCGTTTACTGGACCCTATACTTTGCTTATGGTTGAATTTGGTTCCATGGTGCTCACTGCTGTCGTGGACAACAGTTGCACTCTAATTGTGTTGTTGTTGGCACACTTAGACCAGAATAGCGCTAACTCTGGTTATCTTTTCTTTGACGTGGTGACTGGTTGGTTAACTAATGGTTTCAGGCTTTGGTTGCAGGTAACTCAGCTGTCATAAGCCCGACACATTTGTCAGCGGCTCGTCGAAACGTTTGTATGTCGTGTATACATTACGTTGTTTATATACACCGGATGATCCGGGCTTTTAACAGTTCGACGTTGTTATATCCGCCGCTACTACTCGCAACTCTTCCTGTAAATGTACACACACACAATCTGTTATCTCGTTCAACGGGACAGCTCGAAGCGAATAGGCTTCCCAGGATGTTATATTGAACGGAACTGGAAAATATTTTAGCCGTTTAAACAGGCTTTGATAAATGGAGGAAGGAAAAAGTGGCAGGGGCAGGCCGAGATTAGGTATTATTTAAATTATTATGATTTCAGTTAGATTATTTAAAGACCCACTCATATGTGGAAATAAGGAGGAAAGCGGAAGACAGAAAAGAGTGGAGGCGTTATATAACATGGACCTGCCAGTAGACAGTGCACTAAGATATATATATATATATATATATATATATATATATATATATATTTGGAGGAAGCAGGAGGAACAGTCTACGAGAAATATAGAGCGAGGGAAGAGAAATTTAGAAATAAAATTTACATCCAATGCGTACTAACTAAGATGTTGATATTCACTAAGAAATCGTTTTACATCAGTTGTGATCTTCCGTGGATTATACATGTATATTACCTACCGCAGTGCTGACATTAAGCAGTATTAGTGGAAACTGGAAGTTGAATCCCTATATCTCGTTTTGAGGGATATTGCCCTACTCGCAGTGCAGTGAATAAAATGGCATTATAAGCCAAGAGATAAATTTGCTTAGTTAGTAAAGTTATCGACTTCGTGCACGTTATTGAAGACAGAAAAGCAGCTCTTAACGTGGGTTTTGTTTAAAAAAAATACAGCTATTTACTGAACAGACTTAAACTTGATAGTCCTGGCGAATGCTTTACAAAGCAAGTTCTCTGAAGCCAAGAATGTTACATGAAATTAAATTAAGTTTCTTTCAAATTTCATGTTAGACAAATAAATTCTCTTAGGCCTAAGGGTTTTTATATATTTGATCTCAAATATCTTCAAGATTCTTCTTTAATAAACTATCTAAATCTGCGTGCATATATATTTATCGTAAACGCTCTTTTATCTACATTCATTCTGTTACAGACATTCTATTACATTCCGTTACATGTTTTTGTTATGATTTAATGGCCAGTTCACTTAAACATGTATGTCAATCTCCACCCATCTTATCTTTACTTCAAGCTGTATCGCTACCGTTTACATACGAGACCGTCAAGTGGTCAAACTTGTTACAGCTCTTGTACGACACAAGCGCCTGTGTATACATGCTGCTCAATTAGCAGAATTATATTGAATCCAGCCGATAGTAAACTGCGATAACACTGTTGCAGTTTTCATCGAATGCAAAGAAGAATTCGTTAGTAAGTTTTTAGGATTCGTGGACTTTTTTAAAATTCAGATTAATTTAATGGTGGAATACGCATTGTAGCCAAAATATGACTGTTGGATGGGTATATTGAACAGAATTCTGTTTTAATCATTTCACTTGTTTCAGTGTATAAATTACCAAAGTATATATTTATCGAAGAATGTACAGGCCTATTTAAATGTCAGGCTGCTATTTCCGATTGCTTGAAGGTGATATATCACATCGTGTTCTTGTCTTTTTTAGTTATCGGTTGTATAAATTAACTTTCTCACTCTCTCACTTTCTCTCTGTCTCTATCTCTCTCTCTCTTACTCTCTCTCTCTCTCTCTCTCTCTCTCTTTCTCTCTCTCTCTCTCTCTCTCTCTCTCTCGGTGAATAGAACCAAAGACAGCTAGGACAAACATGATTGATGCAACTAAAACCTTTTATTAAGCTGACAAATTAATTATTTAGCTAAGTTAAGCTAAATCCAGAAAGCAATTATAAAATATTGAATAAAATTTTATTTAAAATAGACAAAACGAGTAAGGTTAAAGTAAAAAAGGTAAAGTAATTAAAGCTAATAAAGTCATTTGAAGTTTAGAACATAAATAACAATTTATTGAAGAATAAAGTAATTACAAATAAATATAAGTACGTTTATCGTTTATTTTCATGTCATAAGTATAATATACCGGGGACGGTTCGGTTGAAATTCGAACCAGGTAATCTCTTGTTGATCAAGAAACCTTGCAAATAACTAAACCACTCAATCTTCGCTATTAAATAATTGACTAGGTAAATCATCTTTAGCTAATTAAATGAACAAAACAATTTCTTACGGCACGCGCTAATAGATTTGATTGACGGGAAGCAAGTTGACTCGGTTTAATAATACAAAAGTACACTAATGAGCAAACGATTCCTGGATATTTAACTGATGCATTGCTAATGCATCCCGGTAACAATCTACATCAGTTCTTGAGAACTGGCGTAGATAGCCTACTTTATGCATCTCTGCGGCACAGAAAAATAAGAGTTACATGCAGACGCTTTGTTACGTCATTTATCATTAAACTTAATGCGGAGAATTATACATGTAGACGTGTTCATAGACAAGTCTATGTAGACCTATACGGTAGTACCTAATTTAAAAAGTGAAAAGTATTTATTGTAAGTGAAAAGTTAAACTGATCTTTCCATTAATCTGCATCAATGAACAGCGTGTTTATTTCAAGCTTGTGTTTATAAATTAGTTTTCTTGTCATATTTCAAGTACCAAATTAAAATATATAGAAATGAAATTAACAAATTGAAAGATAACAAGAGTTTAATGTCATACACAAAAAATGGCATGATATCTTTTTAATTCTAATTAGATCTGCCACTCATAAAACGGCATTTCTAGTTTATTCATTCTTTAAATTAAAACATCAGTTAAGTAAAATGTTGTCGTAGAACTAGGCATAATTTTCTAAATAAAGGATGCAATAAAATCTATATATTGCTGCTAATATCAAATTAGCAAGGTTTTTAGATGTTGAACAACTGTGTGATAAAATTTAAAGTAGACTCTTGGAGTAGAAGGTGCTAAAACGAGCTGCGATTTGCACTAAGGTGTCAGCAAAACTGGAAGCGGTGAATGTGGGATTTGAAAGACCGAAAAAGAGATAAATAGAAAAGAGATGGGCACAGTTGCGAAACTTCAATTTATTATTTATATGAAAATAAATTCCTGGCTGAGCTGGCTGAAACGAAACTATAGTAATTATTACCAAATTCTTCGCAATGCAATCTAAAAATTGCGTTCAAAAAGGCAAAGGCCTTGTAGTGAATCCTGCAAACTTTATGCGAAGCTTAATAAGAATTGCGTTGCTGTTTCAGCTAATCCGCCGTGAAGTACATGTATAAGTTTAAACATATTAAATTACTTACGTCGTATTTTCGAGTTTAATCAACTTTCTATTGACGTGGTCGGCTTCTCTGATCGCTCGCAATTCTTCTTGAACTTAATTATCATTTAATCCCTTACAACAGTTATTCATTGTATTTCAAACCACAATGCAAATGTATCAGTACAAAAACAGACACGCAAAAAAAGATAATCAGTAGCCTACTGGACGAAGATAAAACAAGTAAACCCTTTGTTATTTTTATGGTAATATTTTACCAAAATTATATTCCGCCTATTATAGATGTTTCCTGTTGTATGCTCTTCTCAATTTGCAGGTGTACATAAGCAAAATGTGTTTGTATATAGATAACAGAAGATAGCAAGAAATAAAACAGATAACACAAGTGAAACGTACTAATTGACTCGAATATCAAGAGGCTGATTCTAAACTTCGACGCTTGTGGCGGCTAAATGTCGGTCACGAAACAATGTCGCTTCGGCAGTTTTTTTTACCGGTCTTGACATTCGATTCCAAAGAAGATGCCGATTAAATAGGGACCAGAGATCATCATTCTCCATAACGCATATCTCTGGAAGTCATAGAGTCATCCCATCGCACACTATAACAAGAAACATACTAAATAACAGCGGCATGGGATAATGTTCTCACTAGAATGCAGAAAATCATGACGTCATCAGATAAAGTTTACTCACTTGTATACAGAAAATCATGACGTCATCAGATATATTATACTCGCTATAGAATACAGAAAGTTATAACGTAGTCAGAAAGTAGTGTACTCATTAGAATATATATATATATATATATATATATATATATATATATATATATATATATATATATATATATATATATATAATGCATATATATATAAATTATGACGTCATCTGATATAGTGTAATCACTAGGATACAGAAAAATTTTGTTATCAACAGATATATTGCAACGACTAAAATACAGAAAATAATGGCGTTTTCAAATTAACGTACTCACTAAGACACAAAAACATACGTAGCTATTGTTTGCTCACTATAGATACAGAAAATCATGAAGTCAAGAGGTATAGTGCACTCTCTAGAATATACACAAAATTATTACACTAATCACTATATCTGAGATTACACTATATCAACAGATATAGTGTAATCACTAGAAAAATACAGATATGCATGCGATTAAAGATAGCGTACTAAATAGCGACAGCCTGAAATTCGTGACGTCATGAGGTGATGTACTTGGTGCAGAAATCTTAAATTTTGATACAAACTGATGCAGTTATGCATCATATGATGCAATTTTTAATGCCAGAAATTAATAAGTGTGATTTCGAACTCAGTTTCATAGTATCAAATTAAGCTTAAGTATATCCCGTCAGAAGAGACTGTAATTCACCGATTTGATATGATATTATATAATTTTGGTGGTTCCCACTGCCTTCCGCAGTTCCAGCTTAGTCGCCTCTTACGACACATCGCAACGGTTGGTCACTTCAGCGTAACTGACACAAAGCGGAATATCATATGACATAATATTATAACATCTCAATAAATACAAATATTTCACGAAGTTATGAGTTATTATTATATAACTGCATGAAATTACGTCTGTATTTCACGGCACGATTTGTAGTCTACACTAAGATTATGTTTTTTTGTTAATTTCAATGCGCCATCTCGCCTTTATGTCATTGGCTTACAATACCGCAAGTATAACATAAAAGAGATCAATTGGATTAAATTGCGATAATCTCGTCGTGGTATTTGACCAGTGTTACCAGCGACAAACAAATCTCTGATAAAATGTAGATAATCTGATAACACTCATCAGCTAATAGCGTCAGAGAGGTGTTCTCAGATATAGCTTTGTTTTTAATCATTTCTTGATAACAATGCTGCACTAATCAGTACGCTACACGGCGACAAAATATATCCGATTTAGGGGACAGAAGAATTGCACGTAATTGTCTGCAAAAATGGAACGAGATGGTTAAGGAATTGTATCTCTGACATCAGATGAATTGATAACACATTCGCCAATGTCAATAAATGAACAACAGAAAAAATATGTGAATGAGTTATATACGGTGGACCTGCTATTAGTCAATACTGAAGTAACAGTCTGACTATTGTAAGGAGGATGTTACGTCAGAGGTCTCGAATGCAACTCTCAGTTAAGAAGGTGTTCAGCTTCAGTTTGAATAAATCTGCTTAGTAGTTTTAACTATTTAACTTACTTATGAGTACTTAATTAACTCTGAATTACTATTTAATTTGCGCTCAATTAGCAAGTGCCTATGCGTCAGTAGGTCTTTCTCTTTATATGCTCTAACTCAGCTAATCCAGAATTAGCAACTGCGTCAACATATGAAGAATTAAAATGGAAATAAAAATTGCCATAATATAATACCTGATTAATAATTCTTAAGTACTTCTGCAGTAATTTTGATATTTTTGGACTGGGAAAGATATTGATATCTTAGCATCACATCTAATGCTAATTAATTTATCGTTTAAGCCAATGTTTAAACGATGCAGTTTGGTCATGATGCACTGAGTAATACACGCTGTGACAATGGAGATGGGTGCTCATGTAATAGCTGCTAATGGGGAGGAATGCGTCTAGGACGGCGTATCTCAATGATATTATGCGCCTTTAATTGATGTCCAGTTCACGCTTCTTTAATAGAAAAGTGATCGCTATACCTAATAGTAAACCGTGGTGGGGCGGGGGAGGGGGGGTTAAATACACTACCCCCCATGTTATTGGACCACTTAAAAGGTATATAATTGATATCCAGTGCTCGTTCCCTAAACACTGAGTCATGAGCAGGTTGAAGTGTTAAATTGTTATCTGCAAGAGTTGGGAGTAAGATCCATCAAAGAATCACTATTGAGCTTGTTTACATGGGTTCTCATAGATAGCATTTCCTATTACGTTTCCTATCAGTTTAGACTTAACTGACGATAATATCTAGTGCTATTTATATTTGCGGCCAATAAAATCTCAGGAATTTCAACTGGACTTCTTATCAATTTATAGAAATAATTTACCTTACTGCGATCTGCACATAGTTCATTTAAATCTGTATTCTATACGTATAGCGAAGTTCTCTAATTTGGCGAGAGTTTTAGGCCTATAGTTCACTCCGTGTCAACACTTACAATAGATGCTTCAGGTAACAACATCTAAGGAATCAGTGGACGTGAGGATACATTCTCTCTATAAGGTACGGTAAACATATATATATATATATATATATATATATATATATATATATATATATATATATAGATATATATATATATATATATATATATATATCTTCAGTGCACTATATATATCTTCAGTGCACTGCCAAGTGGCAGGTTCAAGGTACATATTCATACTCACAGTCTGTCTTCTCGCTCCATAAGAGCACTCCTCAGATCAACAAGTTAATCCCTTCACAAAAATCACAATTTCTATGCCTTATCCATACCTTATGTAGCCTATATCTTGGGAAAAAGATATGGCTTCTGAGGTGGTTTCCCGTTGCCTTCTTCAGTTAGGTGGATTAATTACCATTTAATCCTGGGGGAAAATGTTTCATGGTGAGTTGGGTCCCCTCTTGCCATCCTCAGCTCCTGCCTTTAGTCGCCTCTTACGTACACGCGGCAGACTGTTTGCTTAAAAAATTAACAGTGTATATATATATATATACACTGTTAATTTCATAGTATATTATATAGACCTATAGGTCAAGTAAGCAAATTTTGCATCAAGTCTACGGTGACATATCGAAAACTCTTCTCTTACTAAAACGAAATCAAGAATTGATTAATTGAATTTTTGATGGTTTTGTTTAATTTAAATTTAATTAATTGTGACTAATTTTGTTTTATGCATAATATTCCGATTTTACATCTTATATATGAGTCCTGAGTTTTGCCTTTCTAAGTTTTGTCCGGGTCATTGAGGAATAGAGCAACCCTTAACTGTTTATGTCTTTAGAGGCGACAACGTGCAAAAATTGAGGGAGGTAACGGTAAGCTGCCTAAGAAGGTATTTTTTAGATAAGTAGACTAATAATGTATGGATAAGGCATAGCCTTTTATGAAGGAATTAAATCGCTGATCTACAGTATGTATAACATACATGTAATGGGCCTCCATTAGTCCGGCTGTCAGAAGGTCGGATTATTTACATATTCTGCACATTGTAGTTTAATTATAATTTGAGTTGAGCTTGCAAATTTCTATTCCAAATCATAAAAATCTCGGCTATCGTGAGCAAATACAACGGTTTCAAAATGTGCTAAACAAAGAGTTTTTTTTACGATACTGCAGGATACATTATAATTTAGCCAATGTGTTGATATATAATTTATTAGTCGTTGAATAATGTATCTATTCTAGCCGCTAGAGTCAAGAGAAGCTAAACTACTGTATTTCGCTAATTATCGTTCAATGCAGGCCTTTTAAAACTTTGTTCTTATATGGTTAGAAAATAATTTAAGTGCTACTCAGTGTCGGTAGACAGGAATTACACGTCGCATTATAAAAGGTTGTGAACCCCTGCTGTATGGGAAGAGGTGCTGGATCTAAAGTATTTTTAAGCCTAAAAATAAACTACTTAATCTCAAATAATCATATAATATGTGATTATTAGAGATGAAGTAGTTGTACAGAACATAACGGCACACTGGGTCAGGAAGCACAGATGCTTGTTTAAGACCCATTTCCTCCTTCCTCTCCATGGTTATTAATAATCGTTGCCTTTTGATGGCGCATCAATTGCAGCCGGCGCGGATTTAAGAATAACCTTCCATCACACTGGGATTTTTTCCTTCCTAAGTTTTTACCAACACAGCTTTTACCAACATAGGTTTTACCTATTATCTAGTAGATTATAGTAGATTTAGTAGATATCATCCAATCATATTATGATTATGAGATAATCGATCGATATTTAATTCAACCGAACGTTATGTGGCAGATAGCGAGGCAGGAAAAAGGGTGATCGCTTTAGTTTTATAGACAATTTTATATTTACCATCAAGTACGGGACGTTCGGCCTATAATTTATAACTTTCGTCGGCAGCTTTGTATATTTGTGCTGTTTATATATTAACTTGTATAATCAGAATAGTCATGTAAACGTGAGGCATATCATATTTGTGTTCTCTCTCTCTCTCTCTCTTTCGCTCTATCTATCTTTCTATCTCTTTCTATTAATCTTAATGCACTGCCTGCTGGGCGGGTTCATGACATGGCGCCTCCACTCTTCTCTGTCTTCTGTTTTGCTCTTTATGTCCACATACGAGTGAACCTTTAAATCATCTAACGTTCTTCATCTCGGTCTTTCTCTGCTTATTTTTCCTTCCACCTATGAAGCCTCTATAGGTTCATAGAGGTTTCCTTCTATGACCTCTTTTTAAATCTATCTTAGTTTCCAATTTTTAAATACACTGAAGAGTGAATCACTGGCTGATTGACTGATGTTTGATGCTTAATTCATTGGTGAACTAATTTTGCATGCGCAGTCTCCGCGTTCATAAAGTTTATGCATATACTGAGCGTATTGAGAGCGTGTCAAAGCAGCATTTTGGCAGTTGGCACATGTAACTTGATGGCATTCAGCTGGTGAATCTCTTGTTTCGCGTTCTTTAGTGTCTATCTTTAGTAACGAACAAA
Source organism: Enchytraeus crypticus (assembly GCA_905160935.1). Lineage (NCBI taxonomy): Eukaryota > Metazoa > Annelida > Clitellata > Enchytraeida > Enchytraeidae > Enchytraeus > Enchytraeus crypticus. Next base: position 1,054,161 of record CAJHZI010000714.1, read on the forward strand.
CCATCGCCTTTGAGATGTTATACATATAATAAATAAAATAAATAAATAAAGGTTTAACGTCCGTTTCCTCATCCAGGGATGATGTCAGGGACGTCATATATAAACACGATGTATAGCACCTTAAACGACCTTAAACATGTTTCTAGACATAATTACATTAAACGACTAAAATTCTCCAGAAGTGTGTATATCCTGCCATGTCAGAATAATGCTTAGTTTAATATTTGGTAATATCGGTGTTTTATAATAACTTTAATAATTTAGAGGAGATGAATTATATTTGGTCAATTATTATTATGAATTTAAACCGAAGTTATCCATTAGAAATGTGTTTTATCTCGATTCTTAGGATAATTTCGAACTTGACTTGGCATGGCGCTGTTGTTATCTATAAGCACAACTTGCTTTGATCTTGACCAATAAAAGCTTGGAAATCTACTCAGCCAATAAGGACCCGACTTTATTGAGTAAATTCAATCTGTTTATCCTCTAACGTAAGTCTGTAGACAATGCTGTCATTTGAATTAGATTCTATTAGATTAATAGTAATTAGTGTGATTAATTAATTATTATATGGTGTCGTGACTAATCATTTCATGGATACTAATAATTGAGGCTCTAAATGACTCACAGGCTGCTGATAGATGGCGGGGTAGGGTATTTCTTGATGATATTTATATCTTTACAATAATCAAAAAATGAGAAATGTCTACATTAAATGTGAACTGAGTGAATGCTAAATTCTAACTAATTCACTCATTTATGAAATTGATGTATAGTCTAGATGAATCCAGAGAGAAAATTCTAGAGCAAAAAATAAAATGCCCAATGGAACGAAGAGCGAAATATATAAACGCAGATAATTCGGTTTTCAGCATTTTATGGATTGGACTTCAGTATACAATATCTAATAGTGAGGTATCCATCATCTTCCTTATAAAGCTATTTCTTAAAAAGCGAATTTTAGGATTTATGCATTTATAGACACGGCATTCCGAAAAATCATTAACCCTTAATTAATGGCCGAATATTTGAGATAGGAAGATAACAACTAGCCTAATAGTTGGCCTCTATGGAGGATTTAATTTCATTTAATTATAAATTAGTTTCGGATACATACCTGTAGACTCCCAATAGATAAATGAATATGCCTATACGAATATCAAAACGAGCTGAAAATGTGTGCACTTTATTATGTCTTTGTTTTTTTGAGATAAGAACAGTTGTATACTTTTGCAATTTTTAATTTCTGTATTTATTTTAATTTTTTTGTTAAGATTATTTTTATATAACTAGGCTATAGGTACACGTGCATGTGGAATACTAACTTCAATTTTTATTTTGTCAAGTCACATATGCTATTGTTTGTTACAAAGTCTTATATAATAATATAATTAAATATATATTAAATCTATGTCTAAATATAAGTATATCATATATATATATATATATATATATATATATATATATATATATATATGTTTATATATATAGGCCCCTATATACACGTAGGCCTATATATAGGCGTATATATATATATATATATATATATATATATATATATATATATATATACCTGTATGCTGCATACAATTATGAATTAATTTTTCCATATAAAATTATGTTGCGTAATAGATGTCGGCTATATGTAGATTTATCTATATAAGCTTAATATAATTCGTCATAAATTTAAATATGAGTAAAAAGGTAGATATATGCATTTAATTGAATATATAAGTTTATGTTAAGGCAAAATTAATTTTTGTATAAATCATATATATATATATATATATCCCGTTTTGTGTCCGGGTTGCTTGAAGATTAGACCAATGGTGTAAATATGCACGTGTCGTAGAAGGCGACATAATATATATATACATGTATATATATATATATATATATATATATATATGTATATATATATATATATATATACATACATGTATATATATGGCTATAGTTTTCTGCGTAGGAGCCTATTTACTATCGATACTATATGATTCCGTGCATATCATCAGGGATACATGCACTGATATTGACAAATATATTTATTATGATTATAAATTTTCTTCAGGCCCATTGAATATTCTGCATTAGTCCTATATTACAAAAAGTTTGCACTACAATATTTGAAATAGAATTACTTAGTATAATGATTTTATATTCATGTATTGAGTAATAAATAGGCCTAAAATAACAATCATCATCATCTTATCTGGAATCACAGTACTACTAGGGTCAGAAAATTTTAAAAAATGGTAAAAAAGTAAGTTAATTAAATGGAATTAAAATTACCGAGCTCTAAAATATTTTGTTATGCATTCATGTTATTCCTTTGCATATAATTCTTTGAATATTTTATAAATATAAGTTTTTATGATAACGTTCGCAATCGCCAGCACTCGTTCTGGTGAACAATTCCATAGTTTTTATTTTACTGTATTAGCACTTTTGAGTGTTAAAATCATCCAGGAATGTATGGTATTGTATATATATATCATAAAATGCACCTTTTGCAATAAGAATGCATGCCATTAGTCATGTCGTATGTGGTTGCATATCAACTAATAATTAAAAGATATCCATAAAGTATAGAAGTTCATATGTACACTGTATGTGTACGATATTACATTTTCACTCATTTAGTATCGTACAGTAAACTGAGGACAAACTTAGTTTTTGCATTTCTTTACTGATCAACAACTGTAATAATAATAAAGGTTTAACGTCCGTTTCCGCATCCACGGATGATGTCAGGGACGTCAAACTATCTGTATCCACATATAGGCCCCTACCTTAGGCCTGTACGTTTATACATATTATCCCATATATATATATATATATATATATATATATATATATATATATATATAGGCCTAAGTTGTACGTTATAATGAAAAAATAACAAATAATAATAAGAATAATAAGAGGAAAAATAATTATAATAATAAGAAGAAAAATAAGAAAAGGTAGTAGAAGATGATGATGAATAATATTAATAACAATATCACTAACAATAATAAGTATACTTATAAAGCGCCGCATGAACATAGGGTCTATATGTATGCATCATACATACAATTGTAGGCTATACATGTGCACCTAAAATTCATATAGGCCAGAAGGACAAAGTATCATTCTGTAAGATAGACTTGTATATATATATATATATATATATATATATATATATATATATATATATATATATATATATATATATATATATATATTACTTTTTCATATATAGGCCTATATATGAAAAAGTAATACAAAATTTTCAAAAACATTATCAGAAAAACTTTATAAAACATTTGACACTATAATTCAGAGATCTAGCCTTTATTATGCTTTATTATGGTCGTTTGTTAGCCCCTTCTATAATTATTTTTCTTGCAATTATTACTGTTTTAGCTCTAAAAGTTATATTTATTATTGAACATATTATTGATATGCTCTGAAGGATGTACTAATGCATGTAACAGAGTTTCTAATACATGTACATATAGCTGAGTTTTAGTTAATATAGGCCTTCATTTAGCAGAGATTTAAAATTGTTAGACTTATTGAAGTTTGAAATAAATTCAAAAAATGTCAGGCTACTGAAGCTATAAATCATAGCCTATATATACACGTACATATATATATATATATATATATACTTTTATATAGGCTATATATATGTAATTTTATAAAGTGTATATATAAAGTATATATATATATATATATATATATATATATATATATATATATATATATATATATACATATATATATATACGTGTACTTATATCTAGGCCTACAAGTGCATATATATAATTCTATTGTGTATGTAGGCCTACTGCATAGGCTATATTTGTAAGTACTCCTATATACATGGTCATATGCAGGTAATTGCTTGCAATTCGCCAGTATTGAATTGTATTTAAAGAAATAAAATATTGTATAAAATAGAGTCAATCGATATATCTATGTAACAATATCAATATATCAATATCAACGTGTATATTTAAGGCCTAAATCAATATAGTTTACTTAATAATCATTTTTTGTCGCTTTATCAGGTTATTCCTCTATTATATCATCTTTATCTGTAACTCTAAATCCTTCTGAATGATAAAATATATCGGACAGAAAGTAAATTTTTGCACCATCTGATTCAATTAGCTTCTTATTTATGCACGAGAGTAAACATAGTTTGGTTGATACCGCTATTTGCGCGCAAAATTGACGGATCATCCACATTCTGGACGATATCTATTTGACACGCAGTAATTCATGCGCAGGCTGCACTGCATTGGCCACATGTTTGCTGGCGGGGAGGTTTTCAGCTGCCGCCCGATTACAAGTAAACGTTGTCAAGTGTCCACGTAGAGGGTTACACGGCCGAACAAGCGGCTTGTCATCGAGACTGGCTGATCAAAGACCCTGCCGCCCCGGGCCTTCTTGTCTGCCAGCCTGAACAGGCACTCTATCACGCCCGGCTGCTTGGAGACCTGCATCGCTGTCCCATCGTGAACCTCCTTCTTGCTCCAGGTTTCCACATCCACCCCATCAAGCTTCTCGTTTAGGAAAGTTGTAGGGGTATAAGATTGGATTATAGGCAACCTATTAACTAGGGAATCGAAAATATCCCCAAATCTTTCGAAAGGATAGAAGATTGAATAGCTATTATTCCCTTTTTAATGCAATATAAAATTTAATGTACCTTTGCAGATGTACTGCTCATGCTTATGCTTGCTACTTAAGTCTTTCCTTTATTATTCCATTATTGGCCAAAAAATTATTATAATGTAATATTAATCGCATATTCTTGAAGGAACCAAGCGGGTTGTCCATGTAAGTCAGATGGCAAGCGCCCAGACGGCTGAACTTTCGTGCCATGGGGCTATGTGCAGTATGAGACGTGACCGGACGTCACGGTATTTGTACTATAGAACACTCTTACCTGAATACAACTTCAGTCACAGTGCACTGTCGGTGCTGAAATAGCCGCCTCTTAGAAAATCGATACTTACCGAGATCTGATCCTAGGGTATGAAGTTGTTCCTGTGGCCACTGAAACCGTGGCCCATGAATCCTGATGGAGTTGACTTCACTACTGGCATAGGCAGATTAATTGCAGAGCAAATCGGCGATAAGCGAGAGACCTCTTTTCTTTTGCAAAGGTTTTCCATGACTTTCCAAAGATTTAATGCAGTCTGTTTCAGCAGCTCTTATAAGCAGCTAGATGACCTAGAGTATCCGGGCGGCAATTTTGCACATATTGCTTGAATCGTTTATACCAAACCTCGGGTTCTTTACATCCGGTGTAAAAAATAAAAAAATAAAAAAATAAAATAACAAATACAAATATTTGTTTAACTTCTTTTTCCTATGAAAGGATGCTATCAGGAATATACGTCAATAGGCCTATGTGTGTTCGGAAATACTACAATTGACAGTAAATTAAGTTTGTAATTATTTTACATTTTTATCAGTTTAGCAAATATTAATAAAAATAAATGAATGATATCCAAATTCATGTAAAATGAACTGCAAATAAAACGTAATTAATTTTCTTTAAAGTACTGCAAATGAAGTGCATGAAGCTTAATTACCGCGCTTTTTCAGAAATTTAAGATCATGACAAAAACTCAACAGGCTAATGATCAACTATGTTGATACCTATCACTGTTACTACCACATGTTTAAACAGTTAAGCAATCTAACTTCTAACACTAACAGATGTAATATTCGAATATATGCATGTGTGCTGTTAAAACAAAGAAAATACGGTTCTTCAAGATTTCAGAAGTCTAAAGAAATGCAGACGCTTCAATTTAAGAGATTTTCATGGGCGTGCCTCGTCCCTTAAATACCAACGTGTATCGACTATCCTTTGTGGGCCACTAGTAGCCTATGATAACAATTACCTTTTTGTGGTCACTCTGTGAATTATCACTTATTACCAAATAAGATCACTCGAGTGATCGCATTCCTTGTTGGCGCTCACAATATGAAATATCCTCTTTTGATCTCATGATGTGTTACTTCACTATTAGATAGTTTATTCATCGTTAAAACTAAATTGCATAGCTAAACTATGTATCTTATAGAGTATATGGTTGGACAGTGATATTCAAGGCAAAGAAAGAATTATTAGTCTACCAGAATAATGTTTTGATTTAGATAGGATCTTATTATCTATGTTTTGATTTAGATAGGATCTTATTCTGCTAGCATATTTACGAATGTGTTTGAAATATGCTCCAAAATGGGGAATTTCACGCAGCTTAGAAAGCGCAAAGCTCTCAGGTTTTCAAGTGTGTGATATTTATCTGCAGCTCTGCACCTTTACCATTTCTTTGCATCAATTTCGAGACCCCTTCGATTCCTTCGATCCACCTAGAGAATTTTGTCGGCTTACTCTATTGACAAGCCCTCTCTTCATGTTTCAACTTGTTCTAGTGTATATTAGGCAGCCTCTTATAGATTACACATTTTGGCATGATATTACTCTGCCGTTATAAAAACCAAAGTGAAGGTCATTGCTAACGTCAATCATTTTCTTCTCGTCCAATCGTGACTTTCTGCAGAGTTATAAATCTGGCTAAGCTCCGCCCTAAGTGTGTCACAAGCTTATCTCAGCGGATGTTATGATCGATATAAAGAATTAGAAACAAGAGCAACTATACTTTCTGCTAAATCATTTAAGCTAGAAGCTTAATACTTATCTACTAGATAAGAGTAAAGCAACACTTGTAGTTTTATCTCTAAACATTGTTGCCCTGTACTGCAGTAGTACTCTTTTCTTTCAGTAGAAAATTGCAAAGTTTCATACGGATATTGCTTGGCATTATTGTTAAACTATGATTTGATGTGGGTCAATCATGTAGGTTAGAATTATACTTTTTAAAGTCTAATTTATATCCTCTGAAGTTAGGACAGCTGCAGTTTCAATAGTTAGCTCTAATTTAATACTTAAATTGAGAACTTTGAATTTTGGAGACCATTTCTTCTTTTATGTGGTAAGCGTTAAATATGATTTATATAACTTGAAAAAATAATGTAGAACTAAATTTAGTTGAGTAATTTTACTATTACTTAAATAGCAATACAGGGTATTAATTACCAAACGTCATTGCACTCTAAATGGATTGGTTGATTATATTTGATTATATTTAGCTCGTATTACGTGATAATTTAGCTCTCAAACAATCTAGACGACAGTCATTTACAATTCTCCATAGCTTCCACAGATGTCAACACGATATATGGCAAGAGCATTATATAGAGAAAAAATCTATACTTTTGTACACCAACACTATTGGCAGTAAAGCTTCTTGCTTAAGGCTGCACTGCCACTCACAATTTCAGTTAAAATTAAACTGTTGTTTTTCAGAAGCCTCTATCTAGGCCTCTTAGGTGTAATGTATAGGCCTACATCTATAGTTTACTGAGTGCTCTGTGCAATAGGCCTATATCTAGGCCTTATGGATATTATAGAATAACAAAGAAAGCAAGAAAATGTTGATCTGTAGTAAATAGTAATTTAAACTGAATAAATTGAAACAATTTGTGGTCCATGCTTGTTAGAAATTAATCTTATTTGGTCATGTAGACCTATAGAGTTATTCTAGGCCTATAGAGTTACTTCAGAAACGCAATAAAGAAATAAATGAAGGCCTAAGAGATATTACTTCAGAAATATTCATAAGCAACGACGAGCTTGTTATATATCTGCCGCTGATTAAAATTGTATTTCTGCTAAGCTGTTAAAAACTGGTGAGGATTTGGGGCTCCATCAAATATTTATTCTGAGCAATGCTATCCTTAGTATAAGATTTATTTGTGTTAATTGAAACAGTTGCTAGGAAATTACCTCAGAAGACCCATTATTCTAATTCTCACACTTACATGCAGGTTCACCTAAAGTGTAGGGCTATATAAAAATGTATATCTGATCTATTGTGTAAGCACGTAAGTGTGCTTGCACAAGAACATCTGCATATACATACTGTATATACGGTATATTTGACAAAATACGAAATGCTTATAAGTGATATTCGGTTACATATATTGAGGGCATATGCCAGTGCCTTCGCGTCATTGTGTCCGATGTCGTTTCTTCGACTTGTGTTTAATATCAAGCATACTGGTATTAATGAAATTAAAAATGTAGCTTGATTATGTCTTCTGCAGGGTGTGGCCTGCTTTGCTATTTTAATATACATACATGTATATATACAATCTTCTCTCTATTCCAAATGTTCTCATACCATTGGGCAGACGTTCATTTCTTTATGCGGCACAAAATCTGGAACTCTTTACGTACTTGTCTTTGTTCTTATTCTTCTCTTTTAACTTTCTCTAGTAAGCTTAAGACTTACCTTTTCCTACCATAGACATAATCCATCTACCCTGACCATTTTTAATAACCGGACCGACTTTCGTTTAGAATCTTACTTCTCCTCAGCACACTTCTTTTGCAGATTGGTTTGGGTGAATTGATCTGTAGTGTTGTGTGCTGTGGGGATGTCCCTGACATCAGCCTTGGATGAGGAAATAGGCGTTAAGCCTTTATTATATAACTTCATATTTGTGTACAGTATCTTTTAAATATGCCGCGGATAATTTGAAAATAATTAACTATCTAACAAATTCATCGTAATCATCATCGTCTTCCCTTGAAACTCAGTTTAATTATATAGGGTCGGGATACGATTGATCTTCTTTCCAGCCGTTTTAGAAAATTTTACAGCAATTTCTGGAGCCTAGGCGCCTAGCAATCGAATGCCCTTTCTGACGTTATCATTAGCAAATAATTAATATAATTTGTAAGTTAAATTAACTTGTTAATCACTGTAAATAATTGTAACAAAAATTAATCTGACCCTGCTAAATTGCTGCAGCACTGATATTGGAGCAGAAGAACTAAAGGAAAGCAGTCGGACGATGGTGGCTAGCGACAGCATGTATTGTATTCAGCCCGGTCAGCAGCAACAACAACAACAGCTGCTACAGCAGAGCCAGCTGCAGCAACATCGAAGTCACCAGCAGCGACAAACGCCTCACATATACAGCAACTTCAGCAGCGGAAGTCCCAACACAGGATACTGTCGATTCGTAATTCCGAACGGTTCGAATCAGTCCACATCTCCCGGACAAAGTTATGATCAGCGCCAACAAAGCGCGCAGTATTACGCCGAGTATAACGACAGAACTTTGTCAGAAGAATGTTATAAACTTTCTCCAGCGGTCGCCACTCAGGCCGGAAAGCCTTCGATTAGTCCGGCTGGAGATACCAGCTGGACGAGTCCTGGTGTAATTCAGATTCTACCGCAGTCGATCACAGCGGCTAATTATCATTCCGTCTCTCGACAATCGGGAAATTCCAGCGACTGGAGTTTCCAACAGGCGTCCCAATTTTATCTTTCTCCCAACGATCACACGGACTTTGTAGAGGGTCAATCTCCTACAACCGGAACCCCAGCAGATTACGGTCCGTACGACGGAAGTCACAACACCGAGAGGGACTATCATCTACAGAGTCCGACTTGCGCTTCGTTGCTTCTACAAAATTCATCAGGATACGCAACAGGCCGGAGATCTTCAGGTTCTGCCGCAGCCGATGTTCTCGGACGCCACTACGGGGCTCAGAGCACGGATGAGCTGCAGCAGAGTTGCGGGGGTTTAGGCTCGGGCGTCGATCGAGCGTTGGGCCTCGATGGGCATCAGATGGGCGGTAGTTCAGGGTACGGGCTGGCCCAACCCCATCACGGCTCTAGTCACGCTGTAGCCCTAGCTCCCTTCGACTGGATGAAAAAGCAAAGCTATCCATTGGTTCCTATATCAGGTAAGATATCCGAATTATATTTTGTTTTGATACATACAGTATACTGCGTTAGAAATTTAGTTTTTAACTATAGAAGGCAAAGCCTTTAGCTACAGAAAGTATGGATTAAATATTGCTATGGTGATGAGGATTTTATTGAAATCTAACAATTTGTAAAGCTATAAATTCTGTAAAGCTGATGTTAAAATCAGTTTCTTTATTCGAAAGCTATATCGGTGACGCAGTGAAGGGCGAGCGCAGGATTTGAACCCAGCAAATACTGATTCGCGGTCGAATATCTTACCGACATGGCAACTGGCTCCAGCTAGTGGCGATCTTTGCTTCAATAAAGTGAAATCCCATTACTTGGCTCTTTGGCTCTTACCAAATTTTATTATTAAAAGTTTAAATGTTTATAATATTGTCAAATTAAGAGCTATTGTACAAAGATGATGCCTGCATTAATTTCTAATTTTTTTTCGAAACAATCCGTCAACTATCACTGATGTAAGAATAAACTTCAGCAAGCAGAAAATGTTCAGCAAATACTGCATGTAGGTCTATATGTATAAACATGCAGGGACGTGTTTCATAACAAATGATCGACACCATCATTTGAAGGCATATGAGAGACGGGAAACCCAAGTCAAGTGTTTTGATTTGAAAAGTATGCACTGTAACAAATATATGCGATATTGGACAAATATTAATTTTTTCACATCCTGTTTAGTTTTGAAAATATAAATGAAAGCAAATAAACTAAAGAGACGCCCAGAAAAGGTGGTCATAATTACTCTTATTTGATTTCTTTTATACTTAATCTCTATAATGGAAGAGTTGGATGGGATATATGTTCTAGAATGAAAGAAACTCTATAAATGGGTTGAGATATAATATAAATAAAATGCATGTTAAATGCCTGAATTGGAGACAAAAATATACAAGAGACTAAAATAAGGTTATTTTTAAACCAAGTTTTCATTGAGTAGCTATATTAAAGGTCGATACAATGTTGTATGCTTGATATCATAGAACGTAAAGATGAACACGAAGAGAGAATAGAAAAAGAAAGGAAGCAGAGGATGTAATATATCGGAAGAGGTATACTTTTATCGGGCACGATAGTTATGAACCTAACTTTGGGAAATAAATCAAGAATGAACTAAAATTTATAGGTGTTCTGAGAGAGACGGAAAATTTCATTTATTACAATAAAATGAAATTATTCAATATTACTGAGTACAACTAAAAAGTTTGATAAAGGCCTAGAGCTTGTGTGGCAAAATGAAATTGTGTATCGTTATTGTGCTCCTTATTCAACGCGATATAGCAGACTGTGCCTAGGAATATATTTACTAAGAGGATCTTTTATCCACCATTATAGACAATACTGAAAAGAAGTCATTAATATATTCAGTAATTAGAATTATTGCATTTCCTATAGCAGTGTACCTTCTCAATTTGATTAGTAATTAAGTATACCCATGCAAAACTTGTATAACTTATATATTATATTTATAGTGTTCAGTAATTATATAATCTCGTTGCTTGTTTAATCGGATTATGCAACTTAAAAGCATATTCTTATCTTCCAAAGCCAAATTGAAAATCAATTGTATCATCAGTCTTTTCATCGCAACTAATCGAACGCTGTCCCTTTGAGCGTGTGGCCAAACTTTAATAACGACAATTCAATTACATTATCGCTATAGCTTACCGAATAAAGGCACTTCTGGAAGAAATAATTTGTTAAGTCTTTCCAATTTCGGCATGCTTTGAATGCGGTCGACCCTCACTGAAAGCTGTTGGACTGTTGTTAAAGATCACACGTAACGTTTCCAACGTGGTAACGCTAAACCCGATTTTGTAAAGCGATGTTTGCGAGATAATTGGCTGTAAACGCTGTGACGTGATCAAGGCGTCACTTACAAGAGGGTCTCGGACAATGAAACCCTGTAATTTGACGATTCGTGTAGCACGGAAAGCTCAAGCGAAGAAAATGTCATTTCTCGGCAATTGGGGTTTGATTAAATTCTCTCGTACCAAGGGCAACATGTTAAACTTCTATGCTAACATCACTAGCAAGTCCTGTCTAAAGTATATAATCTTACGCTAAATTTCTTTATCATGCTCAATTATGAAAATACAATTAAATAAGCTACGTAATTGAAACTATCCAAAAGGTTTAGCCTGTACGGTACTCGAAATTATTTCTTTTTGCAATAAGTGTCCCCGAAGTGGTTTTCCTTCCCTTCCTCAGCGAATGGTTCTGCTAACTTGTGCTAAACATATGCAGCCTACTTCAGTAAAATAAAAATGAAACTTTAATTATTGCGTTCCTGTGTTTCGACTTACACAGTAGCATCCTGGATTTAGGATTAAAAATCTGGATATCACTAAATCTGGATAAGCCAGTTTTTCAAGCGCGACAAACAAGCATATTTTGTATTAATTAGTCCGTGTAGCCAAATTTGGCCGCCATTTCTTGCCCCTATTGTGTCTTTGAATATATCTTGCCTACATCTTTACCGACATTGTCACTCATCGTCATTGTCGTTCACTGTTCATCGCCAGTGGCGATGTCGGTAAGATATTCGACCACGGATCCCGCAGTATGTGCGGGATCCGCGGTATCCGCAGTATGTGCGGGATCCATATCCGGGGCTCGCCAGTCACTGACATCGCTTTCGAGTGAGGAAACTGACTTTAACATTAGCTTTTTAAATAGCTTTTTTGTTTTCACACCAGTTTCCCTGACTTTCTCATACTCGCTCTCACTCTCTCTTTATCTCTCTCACTCACTCTCTCTCTCTCTCTACTCTTTTTCTCTCATTCTTTTTCTCTGAGAATCGCGTATAATTTTTCTCTTCCTAACTGTTAATTTTTTTAATATTTTATTCCATACTAAACCACTGTAAAATATTTAAAGTAAGCGAATTCAGTCCATAAGCGTAAAACATTATACGACTTCATTAAAATATAATCAATCACAAATCAATTGCTCTATCGGATCATTGATCTGCAGAATGCATTTTAAATCGCATTGTCAATCTATGTATGTTATATCAACCATTACTAATCATGCGCACTTAAATATTTATTTTAATCTCAGATAATGCGTAGCATCCTCTCAAGGAAAGTTACTTTTTTTACGGCTAAAAATTGTTTGTTTCTTGAATTGTTAAATATCTAGAGATAGCATTTATTTTCAACCCTCTTCAATTTTAGTACTTTCTTAAGTAATTTACAATACATTAAAGAAAAAAGCGGCGAAGTATTTTAAACTCTCTTACAAGCTAAAATACTTGAAGTATTTATGTATTTAAATATCAGACCTTGATGCTGACTAAAGAGCATTGAATCAACAAATTATTCCAAAACATAAAGGCTCTCTTTATTTATTTATTTATTTATTTATTTATATATTTCTTTGTCTATTTCTTTCTTACTTTCTTTCGCCCTGTCTCTCTCTCTCTCTTTCTCGCTCTGTTTCTCTGTTTCTCTCTCTCTCAATTTTTCTGATATCTGAATGTACAAGGTACATATTCCTATCAAGTCTGCTGCCACACGCTCCATAAAGAGCACTTCGTCGTTCAGCAAATTGAGCTCTTTACGAAAGACTGTGCTTTGTGTACAATTCAATGCAGCCCAAAACTTGGATGTCAGTGTCTTCCGATGCGGTTTTTTGGCTTCATTATACATGTACATGTACATTTGCTTTGAATCCTCTTACGATAAGTGTTGTCTAAGATTGGCCTACTCTCAGGCGGCCCAGGCTTAATACGAGAAGTCGTTTAATTCTGAAATCGTTTGATGATGGTAATTGCTGTTAGCATTTCTCAGAATTGAGATAGCTTTTGCTGTATTTTCTCAGTGCCTAACTCTATCTATCGTAGTCTGTTCTAGCAAACACATCGATCTTTCTGCAGCGTCGCGGATATACATAGTACATCATTCAATTTATTACATAAACAAACATACTGTATAAATTTATGTAATATATCAAGAACTAACGGAGGCCACAATAGTTGCTTTTTGCAACTGAAGATACAAACTTAAAACTGCAGCATCGATTGGCACGATTTCAGTGCATTCGAGACAATGGGCGATGCTTTAGGCGTATAAACTATATAGATGCAAATGAAGAGCATAGTGGGAGGGCTATTAGATGATGCGCTTAGCGGGGCGCCGTCAAGGGCGTTAAATAGGGAGGATCCAGGATCATTTTGTGATGCCGTAACCTACGATAATTAGATCTTTATAAAAGAAAAGCGCTTCTCTACAGTCAGACGGCATTGATTTTAACCGAGTTATCACTTAACGGTTATTTAAATGTTTAATAATATTTGCGTGTGGACACAATGGCGATAAAATCTTCTATATTGAACACTCCCGTGTTGTATCCATGAAGCTGAAGAGTAGACGTTAACTGCACATGTTGTAAGAGTCGACTAAGCCATAACTGAATAAAAACGAAAACCACCTGAATTCATATTCGTACCAAAGCAATAGGCTACATAAGGTATGCCTGTTGTGAAGTGATTAACTTGTTGATCTGCAGCGTGCTCTTGATTGAGCGTGAAAATAGACTCTGAGTATGAATATGTCCCTCCGACCTGCCGCTTGGAATAACACTAGAGAAAGACGACTCAGACTAATAGCTCTGGAAATAGCCTAAAACCTATAGTTGCCTAAAATCATGGTTTTCGATAGCCTACACATGTAGGACATATGCTGTTGGTGCAAGCCTTTTCTAACCAGTTTCTATTTTTCCTCTGGCTGAACATTAAAATTATTTAATTAATTAATTTTGAACTTTTTGATTTAATATCAATTTTAATTTTATTTAATTATGGTATTTTATTAGGGCTTAGTATAATTAATCTAGTGTAATTAAATTGTTAGTTTAATTAATTAATTATATTAATTTTGCATATTTAAATTATTGACTGCATGCTGAATGCACTTGTTTTCTAGACAACTGATTGTTACATTCGTTGTTGAATATGATTTATTGATTAATTAAGGAAAAATAGAGGCTATACTTCTAGCAGAAGCCTAAACATTTGTGGGACAGGTTGCAAAAAATTGATTTAATGTCAATTAACTCAATTTAAAATGTCTCAATAGTGCAGTGGTTAGAGAAGAAAGGTAACGTCATGAAATTTTAAATAACAGATACTGAAGTGATTCGAGTTCTCGTGGGTTCTATTCCCAGCCGCGCTGATCTGAGGGTAAAATCTCTGACATTCACAGGACTGGTTATATGGAAAATGTTCTAAATTGCCTAACGGTTAAACATGTAGTAATAAAAGTGATAGAAATTAACATAATTGATCATTTCACTATAATGCATATTTACGTTTTTTAAAATATAATACTTCTGAAATTATAGAAAATATATTTCCATAAAAGCTATGAATGGGGATGTTATTTGAAAAAGTAATTGTTTTTGAGGAAGGAGATGAGGAAGAATGCATATAGCTGTAGGCCTATACCTGTACTTACCTAATAAATCAATTTCATGTAGAAGAGTATTGCGTTTAAACAAGTACAGCGGAAAGCTAATATAATAAAACCCTTCAAAAATGTGCACATAACAGTAAATCATTTATGTATTTTACTTTCTTCTAATATTTAATGTTATACAATTTAACAAAAGTTACCTACGCACTACATTAATAAATAAGTAATAAATAAATAAATAAATAAAATATATAAGTAGCTAAACAAATAACTAATTACATATCCACATGTATATATATATATATATATATATATATATATATATATGTATATATATATATATATATATATATATATATATTATCATCATCATCATCCCTTGAATCCCAGTTTAACTAGGCTCGGGATACGAATAGACTGTCTCAAATCCTCTCTGCCTACATTAGGCCTAAATCCTCATTCAATCGCCTATTGGAGACTTTACCATTCGTTTACATTTTTGTAGCAATTTCTGGAGCCTAGGCGCTCACCAACCGAATTCCCGTTCTGACATTGGTATGAA
This sequence comes from Enchytraeus crypticus, assembly GCA_905160935.1. NCBI lineage: Eukaryota > Metazoa > Annelida > Clitellata > Enchytraeida > Enchytraeidae > Enchytraeus > Enchytraeus crypticus. The sequence goes on from CAJHZI010000714.1 coordinate 1,070,003, forward strand.
TCTTAGTGCTTTAGTCGCCTTGTACGACACGTGAAGCTACCGATTGGTCAATTCTTCAAACAACCCGGACACAACAGGGGTTATATATATATATATTTACAGTATATATATATATATATATATATATATATATATATATATATATATATATATATATATACATGTATATATATACATGTATATATGTTGCTATGTAGTCGATTGTTACTATTTCATTTTATAGTGAAATAGATTACCAAGGGCTGAAACTCAGCGGTGGCATCGACTACGTTCTATACCACATAGTTCTTATTTCGAAAGCAGATGGGCGATCTGTTTGCTTTCAATCCTGTATTTTCTTTTTTGCTTTTAATAAGAAAATATTTTATTCATTACTCATTAAACAGCATTTTTGTTCGTGGCGCATTTGTTAATGGCATCGGTTAGTCTGCATGCATTTCTTAACATATCTCGATTGAATTTCTGGTCGATTCAATTATCCAGTGATATATTGTGTCCTTCCATTATCGTGTGAGTTTGATAATTAGAACCAATGAAAGCGCGTGGCTTCTCAAGAAGATTGTGAATTTAACATCAGCACTTGCATGGTATGATCATAGTGTACCAAAATGGAAAGTTGTAGGCCTATAGCTGATGAAGTTCGTCACAAGCTTCCTGAAGACCCTGGAAGTGGAACAGTCTCATATAAGATCAGTTTTTACTATAGGTGGGCACTAACAACACAAAAATGACAATTATAGCACTGCCTCTCTCTCTCTCTCTCTCTCTCTCTCTCTCTCTCTTCAGTGCACTGACAAATGGCAGGTTCAAGGTATATAATACATTCATATTCATACACATAGGCTATTCATACTCAAAGTCTGATTTTTCGCTCCATAAGAGCACTCTTTAGATCCACAAGTTAATTCCTTCACAATGTCTATGCCTTATGTAGCCTATAGCTCGAGAAAAGTATGGCTTTTGAGGTAGTTTCCCGTTGCCTTCGTCAGTTAGATGGATCAATTACCATTTAATCCTGGGGGAAAATATTTCATGAAGCGGGTCCTGTCTAGCACTGTATAATATGTATATTCCATTTTTTCTGTGCAGGCAAAACTCGAACTAAAGACAAATATCGAATCGTCTATACAGAGTTGCAGAAAGTGGAACTGGAGAAGGAATTCCTATACAACCAGTATATCTCCATTCCACGCAAAGCGGAACTGGCTGTGGCCATTGGTCTCTCGGATAGGCAGGTCAAAATCTGGTTTCAAAATCGTCGTGCCAAAGAACGAAAGCAGAAAAAACGAGTGGGGGGAGACCCCCCGGGAGGCCCCTCCCCTGGCTGTGGGTCTAGGCCGGGAACGGGTAAGGCAGGGGTAGCCTACAAGGAAGAAGCGACGCGTTACAGCTCAGGGGTCGGGGGTACGAATCCTGCGGGCGTCACTTCAATATCTCAGGATATGAAAGCTTCGGTTAAGTTAGAATCTGCTGATCCTCTGAATACGTTTAATAATAGACCTACAGCCGTTATTATGAATAATTACATGCAGACTTGCTAGCTAATTGCGTGTAATGATATTGAATAGTAGCAACGATTTAACGTTCGTTACCTCGTACAGGTAGCGTGAGGTTTTCCACGTTTAAGATGATGTTAGTATGATTATATATTTTGGTGATTTAAGTCAATCTGACTTAAATCATTAGGTATGTTAGATGATTTAACTTAAATCATTAGGTATGTTAGATGATTTAAAGACCCACTCATATGTGGAAATGAAGAGGAAGGCGGAAGACAGAAAAGAGTGGAGGCGTTATGTACCATGGACCTGCCAGTAGGCAGTGCACTAAGAGAGAGAGAGAGAGAGAGAGAGACTTAAATTAACTTTATATGCGAACTATTTTATTATAAATTTTAAATTGGTTTTAAAGGTCCGAGTTTTCCTTTGCCAGTTGCATTGTGCAATTAAGGCTCTTTACTACTTTCATATTTTAATTAATATTAATACTAGTAGAGTCTTTATATATATATATATATATATATATATATATATATATATATATATATATATATATATATATATATATATTGCAGTAGACAGAAACACATATTATAGTGAAATAATCATCCAAAATTGAATCGGACATTGTTAATGCTACGTGTTTACCAAGCAGTTTAGTTCATTATAAAATTACCCATGTTACAAGTCCTCCGAAAGTCCGAGATGTTACTTTCTGGTCAGTTTTATCATTAATCTCAGGATCAAAAGAACAACTATTTAAAAATTAATGACATTATCTAACGCACTTAGACAGAACTATAGGTATTTTGCAAGACGAAAGAAGTTTAATTTAGTTTTTACTAAACCTTCATAGACGAGCGAGAATCAGTCAAGATTAAATATACGGGTTCAGTTATCGAACGTTAAGCAGAAAAGCAGTCTAAATCTTCATTGGCAAGCAATGCCAATGAAGATTTTTTAAAATATAGTTGTTTTCTAATTCTTGCCATTAATGTATTCTAGATCTGTCTCAGTTCATATATTGGTTAGATTTACACGTCATTTAGCAGAAACTGTCGATCTGGATACTGTGCACTTGGGAACGGATTCAGCGTTAAAGAAAAGTTGATAAGATTTAAGCGAATGACTCGAAGACTCGAATGACAATGAAAATTAACTATAATTTAAATGTATATATTACTTCTATTTTGCTGATATATATAAAGGCTGAGACGTAAAGTTGTAAGTTGTTATAACAAAAGCTTAATTCAGAGCCAGATCGACTCCCTTGGATTCGATTACTGGCATTCTCCGGATTGAGTACAAATAATTAACCTACTCGACCATCCAAAATGTCGCTTTGGTGTCAAATTAATATTAGTTACTACTAATTTTAATTTAGATTTTACGATTATAAATGGTTACGATTCTCAAGCAATTGTATACTTAAAAGTCATTTCACAGGCAATGATTTGTATTTGCTTTTCTTAGGGAACTTATTTAAATGTACAGTATATATAGCTGTGTATATTATAAAAGCCTATGCATAATATTGTTTAACAGTTCATACAGTGTTTACGTTTTGTTTACATATGCTAGCGCCGGATTTAGGTCTGAATGGATTCTGTGTTTTAGTAAACTAGCGTATCTTAGTAAGCTAGTATCTGATAATTTTTTAGGTTTTATGTTTAACGACTTTATTTTGATCTTACGAGACAATCTTAATTTGTAGTACATTATTTATTTGTATATGTATTTTTACCTTTTATTTCTTCAATTTCTTGAAGTAAGAACTGAAAAGAATAGCCTCTAAAACTAAAACTAAGACTAAACGAAAATTAAAATATTACTTTCAACTTTTTTAGTTCACAACTTATTTCAAAGTTATTTGCAAAGTTAAGATTTGCACTATCGATCGACTGCTGTGGTATAAATCATTCCAGATCTTTTGAGGAACAGATTTAAATTCCGTCTGTTTCTGGACTAAGATGTCTGTAACTTAGAACGTTTGGGACGTCCCTGACAGCAGCATCAGATGATGCACCCACTGCGAAATATTAATTGAACTTTACCGCATAACAGTAAAAATTGAATGACAATTTAGTAGTGAACAATTCGCTCACACATGATGATTTCGAAAACGAAACTTTTTTATGTGTGCATGAATGTTTCGAAACACCTTTGGAGATATATTTTTGAAACTCTGTAGATATATTGTATATTAAATTATGTTTGTGCATATTTATCTGTATAAAACTATCTACACAGTGACATATATATCTGAGAACCTTTTTATGTGACAATATGAATATCAGTGTATTGGGTCAAACACTGAATCAATATTGTTAACTGACCAAACGTCAAGAGTTATTTTTGCAATTTCCAAAACTCTTTAAACTCGGTATCTATCAGTTTATATTGCTTAAAAAATTCAAAGAAAAAGTAATAGATTAGAGATTAGCAATTCCAGTACATCCATATTTATATTAAATAATGACTTATATACTTCCTCAGAAACTTGGATACCGACTTCGATTTTATTTCTATAGATCTAAGTTTTATTTTGATTTACTTATACAGGGTAACTGCCAGACATAGGCTAGGCCTATTCACGTATCTCTCCTCTTAACATTCCTTCGAATATATAGTGTATTTTATAGTTTAATTTGTCAAAATTACTCTTTGTTCTTAGTGACACTTTTGTTTTAGCAAATAAAAGTATTCACCTAGATAAATTAAATGGTGTCTGTAGCTGCTGCTAATTATATTTTACAATTTTCTGTATTTATCTGTATAATTGTGACAATTCTTGTCGTGAGCCGGGTAAAGATCTGTGAACGCTGTATTAGATGATTTTATGTATGTACTGTTTTGCTTTACTGTTACTTGAATAAACATTACTTTTATTTTGTATGTGCAAGTTACTTTTTATTTCGGGTAAGAATATAAGCAAAGGAGAGCACAGTGTTCGTTACACAATTTCCTGATTTCCCTCTCTTACGTATTAAAGGTTCAGAGCATTCAACAATTTAAAACATTAATGATACTCGCTAGGTAACTACATGCATAGAAGTGTTTAACGTCGAATGGCTTACAATTAATATTGGCAATTTCTTATGTCTGCTATTTTGACTATACTCACATAACAGTTACATTAAATTCTAGGTCATATAAGCCTATCGCTAAATATTGGAACCTCCATGTAAAATTTCTAGCAGCTGGAATTGTTAAGATAAATCTCATAGTATTAGATTTTGAACGACCTTAACAAAATATATAACTTGATAAGCTGGCATATTAAAGCTATTTGGCAAATAGCGACTCTTCTAAGATAATTTTAAGGTTCCCCAGTTAGAAAAGCTGACTTTCCACACAATAAAACTATATAATTGTATAATCCTAAATATCTGTTATCAGATAATCAGCATTTAGTATTATACAAGTATTGAGGTTAATTGTGTGGAAAATCAGCTTTTCTAACTGGAGAACATAAAAAATTATTTTTAATGGAGTCGCTATTTGTTAAACTCATCGTAGATTGATTAGTTGTAACTTTTTTAAACTCAACAGCTCAGGCCAGAAGTTGTAATTAATCACAAATACTCTTTGAGCCGTATATAGACGACCACTCAAAATCAGCATTGTCTTTGAGAACTAGAGAACAGTAAATTTGAATTCTGTTTAGAACAAGAGAAACATCTTCCAGTTTTAGATAACATGCTCCTTCACTTTTTCATTCGTTTTAGAAAGTTTGGTAGAAATTTCTTGAGCACAGGCATTCACCAACTGAATGCCCTTTCTGGCGTTGGTTTGAATCTCAGTACTTTGCCGCCTGTTTCAACACGTGCAGTCCACGATTGTTCTATTTTTCAGCAACCCGGACAAAACACGGGTATATCAAAATCATTATTGAAAGAAATAAATTTAATACTTTAAAACTAAAGATGTTGTAGAATAAAACATAAACTTTGCTGATATATTGCAGCCAGTACAGAATGTACTGCAAAATTGTTGATCCTAAGATATCAAACTTAGATAACTGTTATCAATAACAAAGGCGTTGGTGTGGAATGCAAAATTTCGATAACGTTTATCAATAACAAAGGCATTTGTTTGCAGCGCAAAAGTGCTTCACACTTTTAGACTAGAAATCTGTTAAGAATTATTATCGAAAAAGGTATTGTCTCACTTTGACCTATTGCAGATTTGTCGGTTATACCACTGATACGCTTTATCGTTGTGTACAGTTCATAGATATACAGAAGTCGACTATAAGATAGAAACCTAGCTAAATTTATCTATCGATATCAGCATGTCCCAGAATTGGAATAATTAATTGAAATACGTTATCACGTAGTGTCAAATCCTTAATTGATACAAAAGTAGTAATGTGTCTGCACTGGACTGATTCTGCTCATTATAAAACAACATACGTGCAAAAGTGTAGGCCTAAGTATTTAGATTAGAAAAATTATTGCATTCAGCTCGGCATTAAATTCTATCAGCAACTAAGGCTCAATTATCCCCTGATTTCATGTCATAGGGGATACTGAAAGAGGCGACGTGGTTTGGATTTGGCTCAGCAAGTAATAAAATGAAATGTTTAAATGAATTTATCAAATAGAGAAGGATAAAATATATATTTAAAATTTCAGTGCAATTTAGCATTCAACACAGCAGAGAAAGTTGTATAAATAAATATATAAAATAAAATAAACGAATAAAATATGCATAAATAAATATAAGTACAATAATACTTATTACTTAAAGAGGGATAATAAATAAATGTAATATTTCAGTGGAATTTAGCATTCATCAGAGCAGATTATCTACAAACTCAACTTCAATGGGAATTAGTTACGTTATAAGGAGTACTTTGCCTGATCATGCAGTTAGCTTGCTACATATTCTTAAGGCATCACGAATTCACAATACGCCCAATCGCCCATATATTAAAAAAGTACAAAATAAAGAAATTTGGGCAAAGTTCGAGACACGATTGCTAGTGGGTATCACATAATAATTACAGTCCATCGTGTGTGAAACAATAGAGGCTTCAACATACTGCTGGAAATTTTAGCGAAGTCTTTTAAATAGGCCTACCTACTAAACTGTTAAATTGTTAAATAGTATTTTATAGTTTGACAGAATAAATAGAATTAAAATTTCAGTGGAATAAAACTTTAGCAAACTATTACAGACTATAGTTCTGATTTCGTGCCAATAGTATGCCTTGAGAGAGGAAGGTCCAACTGCCGTTATTCTAAACGACTTTTTCTACTTAATAGAAATCTACCCTATCATATTCAGCATTTATTAATGTATCCATTTAGTAGTTTGTCAATGTTTTATATATTTTTTGAACATTTAATTCATTGATCCCGATAATGTAGTTTATTATATGATCATGTGAACGACGACAATAGATCACATTCCCAAAGTACTCTCATCAGATCCAATGTAGAAATTCTTTTTGGATAATGTGAAAAGTATTTAGTTATGTTTAAATTAATTTTAAAACAACGCCAGAAAGGGCATTCGGTTGGTGAGCTCCTAGGCCCACGAAATTGCTACAAAAATGTAGACGAATGGAATGGTATATGCGTATTGTGATTGGTGTGGGACAGCAAGGATTGGAGAAAGTCTATTCGTAACCCGACCCTGGTTAAACTGGGATTCTAGGGAAAATGATAAATGATGATGGTTTAAATTAATTTTAAATGGTCGGGTGATCCCTAAAAGGGTGTAGAAAGGAATTGATTGATATAATTATTTTGAGTTCCACATCTTGCGGGTCGTTTTGAAATTGGGATAGTTATTTTTGGAAATTGTGATATAATGCCGCTATTGCGAAATTCAAAATTTGACAGAAAACCAAATGCGATTCTGCTAATAGAGTACAAATAAGTACACATTAATTCAATTTCGGCTTCTTTGAATAAATCCATCAATAAAAAGGTCCACTTTCGCCTCGAAACATTGTTAGATAATTACGTTTAAATCTGCCTCCTTTGCTGCTATGATCTTTAAACAATTTTTTAAGACACCGAAATTGACACAATATTAAAATTTCTCTAGAAGGTCATTTGTTATAAAGCATCTTAATTAGACTTGAGCAAAGCTTCTGATCTAAGCCTCCTACGGCATAGGCTTATATCTAATCAGTAAATTCGATCAGTAAGCTACCCAGCACTTCACTAATTCGGAACATTATGCATTAATTTATGAATTCCTGACGGCATATAGAGTGATCTTGTTGATACAAGCCGTTAGAGTTGTGAAAGCTCTACTAACAGCCTGGCCAATTTAATTGTTTTACAGCTTGTCCCAGCGTTATAAACCTGTCTCGTACATCATCCTACCGACACTTTCATCGCCAGACCGCTCTGTGAGCCAGCAGCGCACGAGTGAGGCTCGAACTCTGATCCTATGCCTCCGAGATCACTCGTAGATTCAATTGTCTTTCGTATGCCGCCCGCAATTGTGTGTCTGCATGCCTGTGTGTTGAGGAACGTAAGTATGTGTGAGTGTGTGTGTGTCTATACTCCAATCGGCGGTAAGTATGTGTGATTCTATGTGTGGCTATTTGTGAGAATTTTATCAGAGCAACACACGTATGTGCGTCACGCAAAATGACATTGTATGTGTAAGTAATATATGTGTATGTGTGTGCTTATGAACGTGAAATGTGTGTAAGTGTGTGCACTAGTGAAGAGATGTATGTTAGTGTTTGTTATGTATGTTAGTGTTTGTAGTTGTGCCGGGTAAACACATGTGTTTCACTAAATAAAACTCTTTACAGGTTTTCTCGAATCAGTAGATGTTTAGAGCTAATGTGAATAGTAAATATTAACCTTACTAAACCTTAAAGCAATTTAGCGGAGGTTTCTTTCAAAAGAGTACAGGCAGATGTGATAAAATTAAATCGTAATTCGAACCCATGAACAATTTATACTTTTATCAAACCAATGTGCTACGAATTATTCACTACACTAATTTAAAGTTAATTATTGTTTGCTATCAAACGTATAGGCCTACACGTCATTGTGGTTTTGTACTCAATAATGCTGATGTTGATGTCATATGCTGTCGTGTAATGTTAACAAACTTAACATGCATGTAGCTAAGCTATCAGACTATTTAAAACAAAGAAACATCAGTGTATTATAAAAATGAAGATACTTGAAATTCTGTCATGATATCACACCGTCAATGCGATTTGAAAGTGAAGAAGATTGATGATATTCTACTAGTTTTGATTTATTGAATTGAATCACGTTTATTTAACTTAGGCAAAATCGTACACCAGCAATACATGGAGATAAAGTGAAAATTTACTCGACTTCGCTCCAAAAATAAGCAATTTATTGAATTTATGTTCAGGGGAGTTACAGTCGTGGTGGATCGATAACAGAGGAAGTGGGGACCGGCGCTGCTCGAGCCAAAAGCAGTGGATTCAGGGCAATGTTACCCCCTGCGGCAATCACCTACGTTTAACTTTCATGACAATAATTTATAATAATTGCAGGTCCTTTTTAAAATATTGCAAGAAACTGCACGTGATTTCTCTAGCATTGATAGCCTGAAATCTATTGCATTGTGTTGCTGAACCTGAGAGAATCCAATAAATAGAACATTTATTAAGTAGAATTCGAAATAGAATTACAATTATTTATTAAATAATTTGATTCAGCTTCCAAACAGTAATGCAAAACTGTGTTAGACGTGATATTAATTATTTTAACATTTAAGACCTGGAAGTCGATCAGATGAAAAAGTGAAAAATGTATGAATCCCAACAGAAGTATTAAATCTCTCTCTAATGAATGAATTAATGAATGAATGAATGAATTAATATCAATAGGAGTATTGAATTTCTCTCTTATGAATTAACTAATTAATTAATTAATTAATCTCAACTGGAGTATTGAATCTCTAATGAATGAATGAATGAATGAATGAATTAATTAATTAATCTCAACAGGAGGGAGCTGGGAGACTCATTCCTACTTCCTGTAAGAGCTCAAGGTGGAGTTAGAAATTATTTATCTTCCACTGATTCTACAGTGAATTTCCGTTACAGTTCTCAGAAACGTGGAATTCAGTTTCAGTTCTTCTTAGAGCAAATTCACTCAATTTACAAATTTCTTTTCTTCAATTTTTTAAGAAGTCTTAAATTAACAGTTGGTATTAGCTCAAATGATTCGTTAAGAAATCAAAAACTATTGCATCAATGAATATTTTAATCACATTCACCAATTTAACTAAAAATTAGTGAACTGGTTGAAGAAAACAAAAAATATTCACTATAAAATGAAATTTCAAATGCAATTAGTCTGTCCTGATGTAATGTAAAATGTAAAACTATAACTAATTTTCTTAACACTTTTCTTCAATTATTTATCCATGCACTCGCCGATGAAGAGCTACAGAAGAATTTATAGTTCTTCCCATGTGAAAATCCGGGAAATTAATAGTTGGAATGAACGAGATGTATAATAAATTATTGACGACTTTTGAATTTGTTTAGGAGATAAATGCATGTAGTAGAGGAGCATCTAAATCGATATCAAATTCACGGATGCGTTGTGCCACACTTATGCGTAGCACACGTTGTGCCACGGATGCGTTGTGCCACACTTCTTCGCATCCGCATCTTGGCACCAATGGCACGTGTGCCCTTTCCTGTTCTGTTCCAGTCACGTGACTGACCGAGGGTTCCTGGACAGCTACAAGTGTGTCCTTGGCAGTGGGATTAGGACTCTAGAGTCCGGATAAAACTTCCTATTCACGTTAACTACAAGGAATAGGAAATTAAGCTAGAATATAATAAATAACATAAAATTTTAATTTTATATAGGCTTTGTTTCACCAAAATATGATAGATCCAAAGAAACAAAATATTTGAAAAATTATGAGAACAACGTTTTAATTTGTTAACTGTGTTCTTTATAAGAATAAGAGATACTATAATAATATAAAAATAATTAAAGTACTTCCTGCTGCATGTAGGCCCTATATCTTGCTACATTAGCCCTCTGTTTAATGCATCAATTTGTTACATTGAATTAAAAAATGTAAACTTGTGGATAACATATTTTTCATATACTAAAGCAACATAAAGTCGACTTTATAATTTTTAAATGTAGAACAGAAAATGTAAAAAATAAGCAAGCATTATAGTGAAATGATCAATTATGTTGATATCTATCACTTACAAAGCCACATATTTAAACCTTTAAGCAATTAAGTCCATTTTCCGTAAAATAAATCAAATGAATGTACGAGACTTTGCTCACAGATCTGCGCGGCTGGGATTCGTACCCACAAGGGTTCAATTCACCTCAGGATATGTCATTTAAAACTTTATGATTTTACCCCTACGTTATTAAGGCATTCAATATCTATTAAGAGATAGTTAAAGCGAGAATAAAAATGATAAATTGCAGAGGTTCAGTTAATTATTTAGTTACATGATATAATTGGATAGTGTAATACGCATTATAGGTCTCCCTCTTTACAGAGTCATCCTTGATCGAAAGCTAAATCCCGTGGTAGCGCCTGCGATTGTATAGGCTGCCATTTAACTTCATCTGAGTTACTAGCGAAGAAAATTCAGAGTACAACTTTCACATAAACAATAACAACAGCAACAATACGAATAGAGTGCTACTGTTGTCCATGAAAACACTGAGCACTGTGGAACCCAACAAAAACCGATGAGAAGAGTGAGGTGCGAGTGATGTGAGCCGAAGTCCGGGTAATCAGTCCAAGGAAGGGTACTAGTGGAATGGAGATTTTCGTGTCGGTCTCTGTATAAAACGACAGACGTCATTGAGGTCAATATTAATGCAGTGGAGAAGTTTTGCAATTTCCTTTATATAATTACACATTATACTGAAAGGATCATCTACGATGATAACTATTACTTTTAACACCGCTAACTTAATAGCTGTAAAGTCGCTGTTGACGGCTGTTTCATCTCTCGAAAGCGATATCAGTTCAGGCGAGCCCAGGAGTTGAAGCCCGACAGTACTGTGCATTTTGGAGCGTGCTTATGAGGCTGAAGATGCAGAGTCTGCTTGAGACGTCCTTTACAGTGTATTATGTCAAGAAACCGGGTGCGAATTCTTACTGATTGATTTATTGAATTGGAATTGATTGATTAGGTTCACGATAATTTTAATTTCAGTGTTACTCTAAGCTATAGGCCTATACGTATAGATAATTGATACAGAATTTTGAAGGGCGTGGTGTTGGATAAAATCTTGAATGACTGAGTTCACAAGTGATTGACATTTACAATGAATTTAATTTTTTCAGTCACTAAAATCTTTGAATATGTCATTGTAAGCATAAATGAAAAAACGATTAATCTTCATTAAGCCATATGTTACGAGTGGATCTTCTAATGAATTTGCAGTTTAATGCATGTAAGTCCATTTGATACAAAATAGCAAGCTATTGTAGAACAGTAAAAACCTTACGGTTATGCCATATGATGCAACTTAGATTTCTTTACTTTTTCAATGGTTCTGAAAAATATAAATCAACCAGCTCTCTTTAGCTAATTCCAATTGGACAGCAAGGAAATTAATTGTAAACCTCCAATATTCTGTACAATTGCCTATGACATTTATCTGAAATGTTGAATTTTTGAGGACATCACACCAGATGATACTAAGAGATAATCGTGACAGATTAACAATCATTTTAAAACCTTCTCACGGTTGGACGTGGGGCAGTAAAACTCACTCAACGTTGATGACTTTCAATAAATCGCAATCCTCAACATGCCAGACTCACATCTTTTACCTGTCATCCATCTACTTCGTTCAGAGAGTTGAAAGAGGGGCTGATTTATTGATGTTTAAATGTTATGCGAGATTAAATAGTGCTCATCGTTATGTGGAATATCTTTTCAATTGATGAATTAATATTTTTCTAGCGATTAGTTTTTGTTGCTGAAATTGCGTTGAATTTAACTTCATTTCGCCAATAACGATAAATAGTCCCTAAATCATAATCTAAAAGGGAAGTTATAACTAATTATAAATTCTTTTGATATTTCTTGAAACTCATATAGAGATTTTATTGTCTTTGCTCAGAAATGTCTACATTCTGGTATTTCTAATACTACCAATCGCATTTCAGTTTCAATTCACGATTTTATTCCGGTTTAAACTACAACTGGACCTTTACAAGCGATTTTCTTTATATTTTAATTATTCAGTTTTTTCCCTACCATTCGTCCCTCAATTACCTCTTTCAGCAAACCATCCCCTCTCAGTACATGACCCATACAGTTCTTCTTTATGTTCCTAATGATATTTATCAATTGTCTACTTAAGTTAACCCTATTTAGTAATTTTTCTTTCGTATTTTTGCCAGTCCATTTGATCTTCTCCATTAGTCTCCATAACCAAATTTGGAATGGTTCAAGTTCTTCAATATCCTCATTTCTTAACGTCTATGTTTCACAACCGTACAGTATAGAGTGATCCACACCAAAATTCTAATAATCTTTATCTTCGTGGTTTTCTTCAAACATTTTGTTAATAATTTTTTCCTCTTACTTGGCCACTTCTACTATTTAATGCAATACTTAATAGAGAATTCACTCTACATGTATATCATGTAGATGAAAGCAATATAGATGACAAGGATAGCTTAGAAGCCAATCACTCCTGTCATAGTCTACCGTAATTTAACAGAAATTACTAATGACTGTATTTACCTATAGTAAAGATCATTCTTTAACAACAGATAAATTTGCTGGTCTATGGTTCGCTCTTTTGAAGTGGCTGTAGAACGTATCTAGGAATGTACACTTCTTGAAAGAGCCTTAGGTATGAGAGTATAGGTATGAGAGTATAGGTATGAGAGTATAGGTATGAGAGTATATATAATATTATGTTCTGTCATGGACACTCACTGAAGAATAAATCAATCGTAAACTGCAATTGACGTAAGAGAAAACTGGGCAAAAATGAAGGCAATGGGAAACAACCTCAGAAGCCACGTTATTTCCAAGCTGCATGCTACTTTAATTGTGTGGATAAGGCTTTTGTGGAGGGATTAACTCGTAGTTTGATGGAGCATAGGGGGAGTGAAAGTAGAATTTAAGTAGAACTATATACATTGACCCTGCCACTTGGAAGAACCGTAGAAAGAGATATACTATACTATGGAAACTGTACATTTACAGTATTATTACAAGAACAGAAGTTTCCAAGTATCTGTAGAATATTTAATGTGCGTATATAATTATAGGCCTACATATAAATTATGAATATAGTTATAGCTAATGTAAGCATTAGAAGATGAGTTGCACCTTAAGTGAATTGTTATTTACAATTTTATTGCTGCATTTTATTCAAAGAGTGCAAGCTATTGAATAAATAAATTATTACTTAAAGGTTGTTTATTTTTTGAAAATTCACAATCGTAGTAATTGCCATTGAATGTTATAGGGCGATACTGAAATGGTTAAATGTCAAAGCCATTTCCGACACTTACTGCAACGATTTACGGAAGTATTTTTCTTGTTGGGCAATCAATATGCTCTAGTTTAGTACGAGCTAGGATTGACTAATATATATATATATTACATTACCAGCCAATCCCCTATTTGAGACTTTTCCATTAGTTTAAATTTTTGTAGCAATTATATTATATATATATATATATATATATATATATTATATAGTATATATATATATATATAATATATATAAATATTATATATATATATTATAGTAAATCCTCTCTGTCCTACACCACATTACCAGCCAATCCCCTATTTGAGACTTTTCCATTAGTTTAAATTTTGTAGCAATTATATTATATATATAATATTATATATATATAATATATCTATATAATATATATATATTAGTATCTATATATATATGTATATATACTATATAGTATATATATATATGTATATATACTATATATATAAATATATATATATATAATATAATTGCTACAAAAATTTAAACTAATGGAAAAGTCTCAAATAGGGGATACCAGCCAATCCCCTATTTGAGACTTTTCCATTAGTTTAAATTTTTGTAGCAATTATATTATATATATATATATATATATATATATATAGTATATATACATATATATATATATATATATACTATATAGTATATATACATATATATATATATATATATATACTATATATATATATAATATAATTGCTACAAAAATTTAAACTAATGGAAAAGTCTCAAATAGGGGATTGGCTGGTGATATGGTGTAGGACAGAGAGGATTTGAGGCAGTCTATTTGTATCCAGATCCTGGTTAAACTGGGATTCAAGGGATGATGATGATGATGTTACATATATATATATATATATATTATATATACTATATATACAGTATATATATATACATATACATTAATACTTGCTCAACTTAATGAACATGGCAGTTGAAACCCTTTAATTTGTAAGTTGATTTCATACTTTTATGAGTTTCATTAAATTCAATGAGGGGTAAAATAATTAATTCGAAAGATTTCACTGCGATTGCTGATTTACTTTTTATTAAGCACATCATATAAATGTATATATATATATATATATATATATATATATATATATAATATAGTCTATTTAATCTACTGTCGACTCCTCTGAGATAGCAAGCATATAACGCGAATATAGACTACGAATATATGAAGCTGGTATGGAATCAAAGTCAAACTTGTTGGGGATAGAGTATACGAAGAGCTCTCTGCAGATTTAGTGAACTCTATCAATGTATTAATTAAAATAAAATAAGTTCAATTTCGTTATGTCAGTAGACAATTAGTAGATATAATTCTCTGGCAGAGTAATAACTACTTATTGTCTAACTGATAGCTAGCAGGTCTAAGGCAGAAATTTCCAATCGAAAACAAACAGGATATCATCGTTTATAATCTCAGCCGAACCGTCTCTCGAGTAACTCTTGTGCCACAGAAACAGGCGTTAAATTTGTTTATATGTAAAGGTTTAAAAATGTTTTCTCTTGACCAGTACAATAAGATGAGCTCGATTATAAGAGGCTTCAGCTTTACGTAAACTACTACTTGTAAATTTAGCTTTCACTTATATTTACCTAAACATGTCCAATTTCTTGAAAATGTATTATATGGATGGGTAATGCAAAAATTAGATATACTAAAAGTGGCTTTCAGTTTGCAGTTACATTAGTGGATCGCTTTTGTATTGAGACTTCGGGACCTATCAGTCATCATCTATGAACGAAGAAACAGGCGTTAACTAGATTAAAACCACTTTTTACCCTTTTACTATAGTTTCTGTTAATGTTAGCGATTTACGATTAGCATAAAACTTTAAATATTAAATTAATTGTGTAAATATATAAAAGCGAGTATTATGTATCAGACAGTCGAAAGCCGAACACCATTAAATGTTTGCGTGACATCATCATCATCAAAGCCTGCCTGACCTCTCTGATCGACAGCTTGACACTGTACGCTGTTTAAATGCCGAATATCTCTGGTATCCTCACTGGCTAGAAGACTTCGCTGCTGCTCTGGGCAGCCATTTCTATACGACCCGTATCTTGTGGAAACAATGGGCGAGCTGTGAAGCGTGGCAGTATCGTTTGGTTCGATGTTTGGAGCGAATTTGACGCATCTTGTCTGCGTGTTCATCTTCCTACCGCTGGTCCAGTACTCTCCTAGCGGACTTCCCTGAGAGGAACTTCCGGTGGGAGAAGAGTGAGCCTGATGATTAGAGTTGTAGGCGGCAGAGGGCGTGTGCCTATCAGAGGGAGAGTGGCGTGATCTACCCCTTCCATATGGAGCCATTGTTGAATATCGGCTGTTGGATGCAGAGTTCTGAGGTAGTTTTCCCCTGCCATCAAGTGTTGAACTGTAGCTGTCCTCAGGTACGGTTGTGAGAGTGTAGGAGAGCATTGGAAGTCCTGTAATTAGTTCAGTAAATCTATTAACACTAAAATTGCCACTAACAATTAACATTTAACACTAATACTAACACAATACGCAAAATTACCTACTCTTATCCTGTATATTGATGCATATCTACTGAACAGCCTCTAATCTATGCTAGTTCTCCACAAAAATCTCCAATCCATAATCGACGTCCGCAGATCAATTAACGGACATTAAATACTTTGATCTACCGTAATCGTACAATTAAAGAAATACTATGCATTTATTAAACCGATTTAGCTAAAATTAAACTTTATATAATATTGTGTATATTTACAGTGCCTATATACAGACTGGGGCAAAAACAAATAATCCCCTAGCGAAATCTGAATAACTTCAAGAAAACTCAACAATTCTTTACTAAATTTTCCGAACTTCTAGAGGAGGAATTTCTGCGCATCTCCTGCAAATTTGGGGAAAATATTTTCAGTAGTTACGAAATTACATCATTTCTACGAGAAAAGTGCAAAAATAAATTTTAACAAGGTTTTTTGAATGTCAGTTGATGCTTTTTATGAAAATAACGACCCTGAAAAGAGCCGTTTACTTAAGTGGTAGAATATAAGCCTACACTACCTTGTTAGCTGCTCCAATAAATGATGCTTAACATTAGTTCTTCTGTTTAAATTATTTCTAAATTTTAAAGACATTTTTCAGTACTTTTGTTTAAATAAGCCTTCTTGAAATTGATTTTTACACTTATTCGGAATATGAGCTGTATTTTTGTTACTTCTGAATATATTTTCGCAAAATTTGCAAGTTAGGTGTAGAAAGTCATCATGTAGAAGCTCCGAAAATTCTGTAAAGCTATTTTGAGTTTTGTCGAAGTTACTATGACTTTTGATAAAATAAGTCTTGTTAAAATTGATTTTTTAACTTTTTTCGTAGAAACGCTGTAACTTTGTTACTGCTTAGCAAATTTTCATCAAATTTGCAGAATACATGTAGAAATTCCTCTAGAAATTCTAAAAATTTGGTTTGAATATCTTGAGTTTTGTCGAAGTTATTGAGATTTCGCTAGGGGATTATTTTTTT